>WWET01003680.1:7120-32402 GCA_011038615.1 Limnodynastes dumerilii | reverse complement strand
TAGGGCAGGGCAAGTCAATGCAGGTGTAAGTTTAGGTCCGGCCGGAGGTTGCGAGGGGGGTGACTGTTTTGTCTGGTGGGTGTAACCTGCTCCGACCTGGCACTTAGATGCGTATAAGCCCGATCGGGCAACTAAGACACATAAGGCCGGAAGTGAGTGCGGCCAGATAGGGCAAGTCAATGCAGGTGTAAGTTTAGGTCCGGCCGGAGGTTGCGAGGGGGGTGACTGTTTTGTCTGGTGGGTGTAACCTGCTCCGACCTGCCACTTAGATGCGTATATTTGCAGCCCGATCGCCGACGGAAGTCTGAATACGGTCCACAATCTTTACTCGGTTATATGAGCAGTCTACGGAGCACAACAAACCTTCTGGTCTGGCTTTAGGTTTCTTGAGTCCGCCATCTTGCATCAACTCAAACGCAAAAGAGATATTGTGAACCTGTAGCGAGAGACAGACACGGATCATTTGGGTGAGAGTGCTGTGTGACAACGATCTGGAAAATAGTTTAAAACTCCGGTCAGGCTGCAGAAAGTAAGATTGGACTCGATTTCTCATAGTATACACATGGACAATCTAAAGGCTTAAGCTGGGTGCCCATTGGAGGGTTATCTGACGATAATGGTGCAGATCACATGATAATGGTCACTTAGCTCCGACATCTTATCTTTAGAGCGAGCTTACACAATCTATGTAAGGGTAACACATGCATAGTAGCTCAATTCTTAAAACAACATACGGAAGACGAAAAGTACGAAACTGTGATTCCGGACCTTATTTTCCTGAATCTGGTCCATCGTCTTTAAACTATTTTGAGGGACAAAATATGTAAACCAAGGGCTGTCCCTGGAAAATGAAGCCTGTGGCCAACTTTCACATTTCAGAGACACACATTGACAAAGGACAAATCGTCCTACCAGACTCTTCTCACCTGCTGATCAAAGCCTTCTGGGGTCAAGTAGAAGTTGTGCAGAGGGATGAAATAGTTCTCCAGGAGACCCATAAGGAGGACGAGGTAAACTCCATCTGCAAACTGAGGACAGGCACAAAGGAGACCCATGGAAAGCAGAATAGGCTCTTATACTGCAGATTTTAATATAACTCAAAGAAAACATCCATCTGTAACGATAGCTGGGGTGCTGGGCGGTCATTACCCAGAAATCCCTTCCGTCAGGTAAAATCCTAGAAATACCTCCCTCTGTTTGGTTATTATACCTGGGGCTAACAGGTGAAGTCCAGGGGCCAAATTTACTAAACTGCGGGTTTGGAAAAGGGGAGATGTTGCCCATAGCAACCAGATTCTAGCTTTCAATTTTTTTTTTTCATAATAGAGAATGTCAGCTAGAATCTGATTGGTTGCTATGGGCAACATCTCCACTTTTTCAAACTCGCATTTTAGTAAATCTGGCCCCAGGACTGTATTTTCCGGTAATTATGCAAACATTCATTAATATAGGACTCAGGAATTTGGATGACATTGTGCGACTGAACATGCAAATATGATGGAGGAGCAGTGAGATCTCTCTAAAATATCACTACAACAAGTACTGCTATAGATTGTCATTGGCTCCAGGTAATCTGTGCTCCAGGTAATTTGTATTGCAGGTAGTTTGTATTGCAGGTAATCTGTGTTCCAGGTAGTTTGTATTGCAGGTAAATTGTGTTCCAGGTAGTTTGTATTGCAGGTAAATTGTGTTCCAGGTAATCTGTATTGCAGGTAATCTGTGCTCCAGGTAATTTGTATTGCAGGTAATTTGTTTTCCAGGTAATCTGTGCTCCAGGTAATTTGTGTTGCAGGTAATTTGTGTTGCAGGTAATTTGTGTTGCAGACTTTGCAAAGAATATGCTTCCAATACGGACTTCCTGAGGGGAACTTTATAGACTCAAAATGCAATTTTAATGTGATGCCAAAGATTGATGGATGATTGTAATTAGTATTGTATAATACATCTCTCTGCTATACTGCTATATTTATTCGTATGTTAATTTTATCCCAAAAATTTACATTCATACAACATCCGTAATAAATATTGCGCGAGTCTGGCCCCTCTCCTCACACGCACGACTTCCACTCCGTGGATCCTAGTTTCAAATTTGCGAGTTGCAAAATGCTGAAGTCTGGGTGGGACGTAAGGAGCTTAACACACCCTCACCGTCTAATAAGAACGAATCCTCCCCTCACTAGCGTAGACGAGCGTTTCACCCACCCTGCCGACAGATTCCTCGTATAAACACTTCTAGTATTAAAGGCTGGACCCAAAGGACGTAGATGCATACAGGAAGTGTGCACAAGCATTCGCAAAAGGCTTATTCACAAGCAGAAAGCGGCCATTTTGCAGTAGCTCGGTGCCGGTGCTATATTTAACATCTAGCAAATTTCTAGTATAAACACTTCTAGTATTAAAGGCTGGACCCAAAGGACGTAGATGCATACAGGAAGTGTGCACAAGCATTCGCAAAAGGCTTATTCACAAGCAGAAAGCGGCCATTTTGCAGTAGCTCGGATGCGGTGCTATATTTAACATCTAGCAAATTTCTAACAATAAAACTATATTGTTAAAGAAAGAGTTAAAAGGAAACAAGGACCAGCAGAGAAAGTCTTTTCTGTCATGTTTTTTGTATAGTAATAAGTACATCGTAGTAACAGTATGTAGAGATATATATTTAATTTTAAATAACAAAAAAACAAAAGCTTCTTCAGTGACAAGGGACCGGATCCAGACTCCGGCATGGTTTCCGTTCGTGGGGGTGGGGTCTGTCCGTCTGACTCGCTCTTGCTACCATAAGCCTGCCTTAACTAAAGCATGCAGTTCAGCGGTCTGTATGGGTGTGGGATGCCCCTCCCACACTGTACAATTAGCATGCTCCCCCCCGCCCACTTCAGCCGGTGGAGCGGAAGCACAGCCCATTTCTTTGGAAATGGGCTCGTACGGAACTAAGTTCTGTACAATGCTAGATTCGCTAGTGTAAGGAACGTAACACTAACGTAACATCCGGGGGGCGCTTGCTTCCTCTTATCAAATCAGGCCACTTACGCACCTTGCTTGCGTAATTGGCCTGACGTTATCAGCTCTGAATCCGGACAATGATCATCATAACGAACGAGAGGGTATATTAGCCCACAACATTTCTTACAGAGCATAAACATAAAAAGAATGAAGCCAGCAACAACCTGGTAGAAGCCCACAAACAGCATAAAAACATAAAGTAATAAATAAAGAAAATGCACTCACCTGAGTCTCCAGCTCTGTGACCTCAAGGTTCAGCTTGTTCAGATGTTTATTGACGAATGTGATCAGTGACTGTAGGATAAACAAACACACAACAAGATCAATGAACGTCCGTTTATAGGGTAAAAAAAAGGGTTCTTGTACGATCGCTTTACACGTTACCTTCTTAACGACACTGAGTTTGTCAGGAGCATGGTC
Organism: Limnodynastes dumerilii; assembly: GCA_011038615.1. Lineage (NCBI taxonomy): Eukaryota > Metazoa > Chordata > Amphibia > Anura > Limnodynastidae > Limnodynastes > Limnodynastes dumerilii. Next base: position 28,979 of record WWET01003680.1, on the reverse strand, counting down.
AAAAAGAGTGTCAAAGGCATCGCGTTCTGGAGAAGGAGAGAAAAGAAACAAAGATAGAAATGAGAAAAGATAAAGTACGGATGTCAGAGACGCGGATTTTATCACGGGGGGGGATCCCTAACCTTGCCTTAGTAACCAGTTTAACCTTAAAAATCTTACCGACGCCCGCTTCGGTTTTGCGTCCTGGACGATCGTCCCATCAGACGCAACCCCCCCCACCCCACCCCCCCAGTTTACAGTCTAATGGACATTACGCCAGATCCTGAACTACACCTGTGGGTTACAGAGCATAAACATAAAAAGAATGAAGCCAGCAACAACCTGGTAGAAGCCCACAAACAGCATAAAAACATAAAGTAATAAATAAATAAAATGCACTAACCTGAGTCTCCAGCTCTGTGACCTCAAGGTTCAGCTTGTTCAGATGTTTATTGACGAATGTGATCAGTGACTGTAGGATAAACAAATACACAACAAGATCAATGAACGTCCGTTTATAGGGTAAAAGAAAGGGTTCTTGTTCGATCGCTTTACACGTTACCTTCTTAACGACACTGAGTTTGTCAGGAGCGTGGTCAAAAAGAGTGTCAAAGGCGTCGCGCTCTGGAGAAGGAGAGGGAGAGGGAGAAGAAAAGTTCAATAAAAATAGAAATTAGAGAAGATAAAGTATGGATGTCAGAGACGCGGATTTTATAACGGGGAGGGATCCCCAACCTTGCCTTAGTAACCAGTTTAACCTTAAAAATCTAACCGACGCCCACTTCGTTTTTGCATCCTGGACGACCGTCCCATCAAACACAACCCCCCCTCCCCACCCCCCAATTTACAGTCTAATGGACATTGGGCCAGATCCTGAACTACATCTGTGGGTGCAATTACGCCAGCCGTAAGCGTAACTTCGGCTGTAAGTACGTTCTGCGCATGTGCCCAGCAGATGTTTCCTGTCGTAGCTCGTGGCGGCCGTAATTGAAAATAGGTTGCCCGTAACATTGGCGTAATTATGGCCAAATGAGCCATAAATACACTCCAGTTACGGAATGTAGGTGGGGGAGGCATTTAAATCGCAGTATGGGCGGGGTTATGTAGTTAAGACCATCGTGTAGTTACGTCCTGCCGTAACTACGCTTGCAAAAGTTAAGGTAGGGTTTAGCAGGCGTAAGGCAGGGAAATTGCAGACGACCGAGGAGTGTCCAAGGGAAGTCATAGTAATTACGCTTTGCCCATTGTATCACAAACAGCATTTTAATCCACATGACCTTGGGATTCTCTACCCTCTTTGTGTCACCGTGACAACCCCAAAAATGTCTCCTTAAACATGCTGTGTCGCTGAGAACTTGCAGAAGATTTGATTGGTCAGAAGTTGCTCTGTGCACACCCGCCTGACAAATCACATAATGACCAGCAGTAGACCAAAACCTAGATTAATGCACGTTAAAAAGGAAATATTACTTACCAAATTTTCCCATCATCATCCTAAAAAAAGAAAGAAAAAAATGTAATCAGCGTCCGATTTACCAGACAAATGTACAAAGAAAGAACAGAAAGATTCAGTGTTACAGATGTCACAAATAAAGGCTTAGAAATGCAACAGTTAATCATTCGGCTTCTGTATAGCAATTACACACTGAATTGTGGAGTTCTAACTAATTATATGCAAACAGCTATCTGGAGAGAGCGGCCAGCGATTGCAGATACTTCTAAAGCTTAAGATCAGGGATTAGACAGCATAAAAATCAGAAGTCTCTATCCAACACTTATTCATAGACTAAACGTTACCGAGAGGAGACACACAGCAACCGTGGTCCCACACAACTGACCATATATCTCTAAAAGAACACACTTCAATCTGACACACAAACCTCAGTCTTCACACACACACACACACACACACACACACACCCCTCGATCTGACACACAAACCTCAGTCTTCACACACACACACACACACACACACACCCCTCGATCTGACACACATACCTCAATCTACACACACACACACCCCTCGATCTGACACACAAACCTCAATCTCTCACACACACACACCTCAATCTACACACACCTCGATCTGACACACAAACCTCAATCTTCACACACACACACAAACACCCCTTGATCTGACACACAAACCTCAATCTTCACACACACCTCGATCTGACACACAAACCTCAATCTTCACACACACCTCGATCTGACATACACAGTCTCACACACACACACCCCAATTTGACACACACACTCACCTCAACACCTCAACGCTTCATACACATGCACACCTCAGTCTCATTCACACACACACAAACCTCAATCTTCACATACAAACACACACCTCAATCTCACACACTCACACAACAGGGTAACCCACAACTCAATTACATACACAAACACACCTTTATATTTTATTCTCTGTACAAAACACACACACAAAAAATATTTATATTAAAGCTGGCGCTTTGGATCAAAGGCTACAACCAAATCATAACCCACTAATAATAACTAGTTGCAGACTGGAGCCGTGCAATACTCCCCAACAAAGCCAATAAACCCAAACGAAAAACAGATTCCGGCGCAACCCTTCTCTGTCCCAGGTACATTCTGGACGCCTGGCAACTCCAAATCCAATAATGAAATATTGATCATTTGGGCCAGCGATCAGCATCGGTTTGGTCCCCATATTATTACATCACCAAATTGTGCAGCCTCAAAACACTTCTAAAGAAAAGAAACTGTGGACCCGTACACAGAGCAATTCAAAATCAATGAAACACGTTGAACATCTGTATTTCATGTGACTATTTGGTTTATAAGCAACGGGTAAACAAATGCACTTTAGTAGTGAGCAGTGATTTCCTTTTAATGTTGGCTACGAGCATCGGGCCAGACTACGTAAGCGAGCGACTTTATGGTAACCTCTGACGTAAAATGTCCGGACTGTATTGACTGCGCACACCATGTAACTCCTAACATACGTACCATCAACGTAACTAGGAACGAACGGGCGGGGGTATCAATACGACAGCCGTAATTGCGCTTTGGAGGCGTAGGGGGGCATTTAAATCGTACAGTATGAGCCGTTACATACGTAAATCTCCTACATACGCCAGCACTTACGCTAGGAAAAGTTAAGGTAGCGTAAGGTTGGGTAGCGTAAAATAGCCAAAGCATGTAAAAGCGAGGAGAGTGTATAGTAATTACGCCAGCATAAATACGCTACACGTTCTAACGTAACTAGCCCGTAGGTCTGGATTTACCCCATTATCCTAATCTTTAAAATAACACCAGACTTTTCCCACTAATATTCAACTCTCTGTAGAGAAACAATAATGTTCAGCCATCTGGGTTTGCACCAATAGCAATAAGACAATCTGCAAACACTTTATACTTGTTTCATGTCTGGGTCCATTCTCTGGGTGTTTTAGACATGAATGGAATATTATTCGTTGTGTAGGGTTTTAAGGAATTTGTTTATGGCTGTTAAAAATGAAAGCCTGGAAGGCTACCAGGTCATAGCAGCAGTGGCTGTAAAAGATCCTTTTAGAGAACGCTCGGCAGGGATTTATAAAGCCAGTGGTAGTTTACAACATGGAGGTTGGAAGAGGCACAGAACGCTCCTTAGGGCCCATCACAGAATGTACAAAACTTCAAGGTCCGGAAGCCTCGGAGTGACTGATCTGATCGGAGAGGGGAACAGGCATCCCAGCAAGAGGTCCTGTAGGATCCATGTGAGGACTGGTTCACTCTCAGGCATATTGTATTACTCTGAGACGTACTGTATCACTTTCAGGCATAGGAGACCATGCAGAGAAGGTCTCAGACATTCCAAAGTGGGAAAACGATCAAATAAGCACAACAAATGCTTTATATCTTTGTTTTAAATCAACCAGCTTCTAATAAAAGGAACGATAACCATTTCAAAATGTTATTCTTGGGCTGCTCGAGTAACTTATGCTTCTTTTTTGTTATCTGTATCCCCTTCAAGACCATTTTTCCAGATCTATTTATCTAATACCTACCTTAGCACCTCCATGTTCTGGTAGCAAGAACTAAGACAATGATTGCGTTCAGGAAGAAGGCCCATAGAGACACACTGTGACGTCATTCGCTGTCAGATGAACCAATACACAGCCACTTATTGGCTTCTGAGGAGGTTCAGACCAGTCCATTTCCTAATTCTTACCCTTTCTAACCCTCCCCTCTCACTACCCTAAGACTCCCTTCCTGGCAGCCTGACCCTAACCCTCCCCTGTAGCCTGACCCTAACCCTCCCTCCCCTGCAGCCTGACCCTAACCCTCCCCTGTAGCCTGACCTTAACCCTCCCTCCCCTACAGTCTGACCCTAACCCTCCCTACCCCGCACAGATAACTTACTCACCTGTCCCTGGTCACAGGGAGAACATACAAACTCCACACAGATGAGGGCTAGTCCGGGAATCGAACTCATGACCTCAGCGCTGTGAGACACAAGTGCTACTCACTAAGCCACTGTGCTTTGTTTTCTAATTCACGCTGAGATACGTCCCGCCAGCTGACCTCTGAATCGGGCCCAGTCACCGCATATATTGTGAGCTGCACTAATGCATGGTGGCCTAATGGCTTCTGGGGATCATCCCATCACAAAAGCTCATCTATGGTTAGGAAGAGAAGACATTCTATAATGTATGGGGCTGACAAGACTCTCGCTCACCACTTTTCCCTACTATAAACACTGTGGGCCAGATTTTCTAAGCTGTGCGAAAGGTAAAGTAGAGATGTTGCCCAGAGTAACCAATCAGATTCTAGCTGACATCTTCTAATATGCAATAGGAAAGTGAGAGCTAGAATCTGATTGGTTGCTATAGGCAACATCTCCACTTTTCCTTTCCCACAACTTAGTAAATCTGGCCCTTGGAATTAGACTTTGCATAACCATGTAATGAGCATATGCTGTAGAATAAAAATAAATAGTACAGAGGGGGAAACAAGGAGCTGGGCTTCGGTGGCCTTTTCCTGTCTAGCCCCACAAGATGGAGGGCTTAGGTCTGCGTTCACAGCTCTGACACAGTATTCCAGAACAGACCCTGGCAGCAATAACTGGCAGCGTAAGCGGACATCCTAAGCTGGCACACGCCACCGGATCAGACATTCATTATAACCCACCATACGCTCCGGCTGGCTGGAGATTCGTTAAAAACCAATTATATTTTAGCTGCGTCTCAGTGCTTTCAAGGCCATAAATTTAGGGCTGTCCTTCATAGCAAGGACAAGATAATTTATTGCATGTAAAAAAAATAAACGAATAAAGAAATAAAATGCATCCACCGTCAAGGCCTTTCTGCTTATGGTGGACTTAAATCTAACGATGAGAGTCCCAATGTTGGGTCATATATATGTTTTTAAGTTGAGAGCCAAACTTACCTCAGGAGGCCCCCCTTATATCTCCAAAATATCTGCTGTGGAACAACACCCCCTCTCAGCTGCTGATCAAGTCCATTATTATTATTACACAAGTAGAAAAGAAGCATTTCTGATACATAAGATAATGGGAGTTTTTATAAACCTACAGTCAAATGTTTGATTCTGATAAAACGGAGATGTCCAAGAGCCGTCACATGGCTCCTCCCTAGAAGAGCCGTCACATGACTATTCCTTACGCTGCGTGTAGCACCCTCAGAGCGTCACTATGGCAGTGATCCAGCACTTACACTTGCTGGATTATTGTAGCTGGAGGAGAGCGTTCATGTGACACACAGCATGGGAAGCATTGGATGTCTGCAATGTGATAAGGAGCCATTTCCTGGCTTCAGCACAATTATCACATAAGGAACGAGAAATAGCAATAAGAAGTAGACCACATAACGGCTGTTTGCGGAGAATGAAGCGGACGGATACAAGTTATAAAGGTGCAGGTCCCTTCCCACCATGTAGAAAGATTTAGAAGCTTACTCTGTTGTGGTGGTCAGCTCCTCCGTCACCTGAGTCGTCTGCAGGAGGCCTTCCCGCTTCTGTAAAGACAGGTAAACAGCAGTGTTACTACTATAACACAGGCCCAACACCGGGCCTCGCAGCCTCTCTGTAATACATGGGGTGACTGCTGGGCTAAATATGGGCTGAATTCAGATGATATTTACCCAACTTCTGTGTGTTTTAATAAGATTGTAAAGGCGCTTTCATACTGTGCATCCATCCATGCTAACCAATCATAGAACAATCCCAACACCTTCTGATCGGGGGGCGGAGCTGAGTTAACAAGTGGGTGTTTCCTCTTAGTCAGTGCACAGTATAGGTGTTCCCTATTAGGTAGTATACAGTATAGGTGTTCCCTATTAGGTAGTATACAGTATAGGTGTTCCCTATTAGGTAGTGTACAGTATAGGTGTGTCCTCCTAGTCAATGTACAGTGAAGGCGTTCCCTGTTAGTCAGAGACCTTCACCTATGTAACACACCATGCTAGAGACCTTCACCTATGTAACACCCCATGCTAGAGAACTTCACCTATGTAACACACCATGCTAGACACCTTCACCTATGTAACGCACCATGCTAGAGACCTTCACCTATGTAACACACCATGCTAGAGACCTTCACCTATGTAACGGACCATGCTAGAGACCATCACCTATGTAACGCACCATGCTAGAGAACTTCACCTATGTAACGCACCATGCTAGAGAACTTCACCTATGTAACGCGCGATGCTAGAGAACTTCACCTATGTAACGCACCATGCTAGAGAACTTCACCTATGTAACGCACCATGCTAGAGACCTTCACCTATGTAACACACCATGCTAGAGAACTTCACCTATGTAACACACCATGCTAGAGAACTTCACCTATGTAACGCACCATGCTAGAGAACTTCACCTATGTAACACACCATGCTAGACATTCACCTATGTAACGGACCATGCTAGAGACCTTCACCTATGTAACACACCATGCTAGAGACCTTCACCTATGTAACGGACCATGCTAGAGACCTTCACCTATGTAACGGACCATGCTAGAGACCGTCACCTATGTAACGCACCATGCTAGACACCTTCACCTATGTAACGCACCATGCTAGAGACCCTCAGCTATGTATCACCTAGCAAAAATTGCCTTTCCCCATTGTATTAAACAGCTTGAGACTGGCGTTATCAATGTATCAGTGATTATATCTGAATGTCATTATCATCGTTTATTATTATCATTTATTTATAAGGTGCCACAAGGTGTCCGCAGCGCCGTACAATATACAACATCCTCACTTGTTGCGGAATACTCTGAACAACCTGTTTGCACAACAGTCCATTTACACCCACGGCACGCGCAAGTCTGTCTGTGGGAACGCACTGTGCATGTACGCGGCAGATGTTACTCATTGTAACTCCGATTGTACGTAACTCTGTACGATAGGGTGTGACATCTCTACGCAAGCCAAGTATACACATTGGGGTAGATCCAGAACTCGATACGCGTAGCGTATTTTCGTGTGTGTACCTTCTATACACTCCCCTCCTTGTCACACCCCTTGAATGTACGTATTTTGACCAAGTTCCGCTTTCCAAACCCTACCTTAACTTTTGGCCATGTAACCACTGTCGTCCGCACACGTACGGATGGGTAACACGTATTTACGCAGCGAGGCACGCCCATACTGGTCAAGGCATCACGTAAGACCAGAGATACGCAAGTTTGCTAAGTTACGTACGTGCGAGGAAAGTGCCAGGGGGAGGGCATTATCCTTAGTAATGAGTAACTGAGGGATGCGGGTACATAAAACAACCTTAAGTCTGGATCAGGCACACAGTTATAAGGGTGTTCCACAAAAACAGATAATTAAGTGCAGGCATGAAAGAGGTTGAACTTGTCATTTTTTCCTGTACAATATTCATCTCAATCATAATCATTTATCCTGTATAAATGCAAAGAGCTGCTTTACTTTCTCTTTAATGTATTAAACCCAGGTATCGCCTCTCTTCAGAATAATGTAAATAAGCACAAACCTGAAACCCAAGGGTATTTTAAGTTAAATTGCTTTTTAAATTTGGCATTGAACTGTTGGAATTATTGGAAAAATGATTTAAAGCTTAAGGGCTTGATTAACATTTACTGCTGCTGCCATCTTGTGGTCATTTAACAATTTACACGTATGCAATTATAAAAAAAAAATACAGCACTATCCAGTTCAATACAAATGATCACAGAAGTCAGTAATGACAGAGATTGGAAAACTGCTGAACAGAACCTCCCCACTTACAGATAGACAGAGCAGGGGGGAGTGCAGTACAGGTTCCAATACAGGGGATCACAATTACAGGGCATTTCTGTTTTTGTTGTATTGCAGAGGGGCAAATAATGAACTAGGGTATTACAGCAGGGTAGTTGTTATCAACATATAGATTTAGGCGATAGACGGCATCCTTATCCATACAAAAATAAATAAACTATTTGGCCAAATAAACAATAAGAAACATTGAATGTAACAATTCCATCTGCACATTAATCATTTAGTAGGCTTAATTAATATTCATGAGAATGCAGCCAACCAACTTACCAGGTACCGGTTCCTCATGCATACTAGTCAGGCATGTCAGAATATCAGACAACCTGTACCTCAGGGATGTCTTTGATTCCTAGCAAAAGGAATATAACCGTCCACCCCAAGAAACTGCGCTAAATACATTGGACCCGATTCAGAGACTGAAAATAAGAGAGGAAAGTTACTCCTGGGCTAAACCATGTTGATTTCAGGGGGAGTCAAGGTAAGTGTATTCTTTGCATGCAGGGATATATCTTTGAATTGCTTACTGCACACAGATACTGACCAGCGTTACTATCACACTGTTATTTAGACTTGGGCTAGGAAACATCACCTCTCAACTCTAATACTGTTTCCAACAGATGAAATATGACTCCCCTGAAATCAATATGGTTTTAGCCAGGGAGTAACTTTCCTCTCTTAATTTCAATCTCTGGATCTGGTCCATTAAGTTTTATGTTTTAGAAGGGATTAGAAAGTCTTAGGCAAACTTATAACTATAACTAGAATGAACAACTTTGAAAATTGAAACGGCTCAGTCATGGCTTAATTACAGATAAGTCTGTGTAATTTTGACGTTCTATCGTCCGCCATAAATACGGACTTTAAAATTGTAATACCAAACCAAAGGAATCTTACTACACAAGCCAATCTGGTATCACCACAAAAAGAAGCTGGGGTTTGCAGACAACAGCTCTAAGGGCCATTTGTGGCCCTAGGGCCACCTTTTGCTCATCATAGCTCTAGAGAGCGATACTACTATTGACATCGAGTAACATTGTATGCCTATGATGATTTCTATGTGTAAACATTTTGCTAAAGGTCAAACTCCCTCTCACAGGAGAAGAGAGCCCTCTAGTGGAATAAAAAACATTTGCACATTTTACAGCTTAAAGCTTCTTTAGATAATATTGTTGGCAGATCACAAACTAATTAAAAAAGAAAAAAATGACAGTCCAAATAAAAAAAAAAAAAGGTCATCCGCCCATATTTTGGCCATTTAACCCATATCTAGGTAACCAGCGGACATCTGTTGGGGGGAGGATGGAACATAATGGCTGTGGCCCCTCTCCCTTCCTTGCCCACAGAAGACAGCAGCAATACTAACTTGCCAGCAACTGATAGCTCAACACTGCCCTCTGCTGGCAACAGCCCACAATCTCCCTTCCCAGCTTACACACCTTTACAACCACCACCTGCACGCACACATGCTCAGGAAGACGAATGGGGGCCCGGAAATGCATAGCTAGGGCCACTAGAAGGTGCAACATGGCCACCAAGTTCTTCCCGTGGATGGCTACAAGGAAACAAGAGAGAGACAATTACTTGGAAATGCTGGAAAAATAACGATTGTCCACTTTGCTCTGACTCATGTTTATCATCTACACATTTGCGTTGAAAATAAAGGGCTGGATCCAGACTTCAGAAGGAGCTTGAATTTAAGAGAGGAAAGTTACTCCTGGGCTAAACCATGTGGATTGCAGGGGGAGTCAAGGTAATTGTATTCTTTGCATGAAGGGATATATCTCTGAATTGCTTACTGCACACAGATACTGACCAGCTTCACTATCACTCCTTTTATTTAGACTTGGGATAGGAAACATCACCTCTCAACTCTAATACTGTTTGTAACAGATGAAATATAACTCCCCTGCAATCAACATGGTTTAGCCCAGGAGTAACTCTCCTCTCTTAATTTCAAGCTCCTTCTTAAGTCTGGATCCAGCCGAAAGACTATAAAGTCTACATCAAAACAGCGCCACCTAGACTGAAATATGTCAGTACTCATGGCGCCGTAGCAATTTCAATGTTGAATACAGTCTCTCTGCCTACAATACTCCTCCAATTATCCATCTACAAGCGATTTTCTTTTTGCCGCTGACTTACAGTCAATGTTCCATCGTATCGCCCAGCCTTGAGGTCTTAGTAACTCTTGGATATCATCCAGGATGGTCTGCAGCTTCTGCTTCTGTCCAATCTCGGACTGCGTCACCTCCGCCACATTCAGTTTCCGGTTCGCCAGTTTCTCTACAATTTATGTTAAAAGCAAACAATTCAGATTGGTTACTCGAACCAATTCGAACCAGTGTGTACTGTCCACAGATGCTCAAAGGTCTTTTGAAACGGTCCGTGATCTTTTGATTTGATCTTTTGGAGCTTCTAATATGCCTGATCAACCATAGAAAGATATCTTTTGCTTTTTGCAAGTGTGTCCTGTGTCTATTATGATATCTCTGGACAGTACACACTGGGAAGATATCTGGTGAAACGGTCTTTTGATTGGGCGATTGGAAAGATTATCTGCTGAAAAGCCCCAGTGTGTACCCTGCTTTAGCTATTTGCAAAATGGTCATTGGTAAATTGTGGCATAAAAAAAAGGTTAATTATGCCATAAAAATAGGTTAATTATGCCATAAAAATAGGTGTTAGGCCTACTCTATGATTTACTGACAGCATTTATTATTTTATTCTAAATTTACAACATATTTAATATGGCTTTACAGAACAGCACAGGAAGTTATGGAGCCTTAATACATATTTTAATCACAAATGACCTCTAATAATGAAGGACAGAATAATTCAAAGTCAAAGCAACGTTTCCATGCTTCCGATCACTAACGACCGTGAACGAGGGTCACATCTGTGAAATGCTTTAAATTAGTAATGAGCTAAGTGACTTATTGTGGGAGTAATTAGAATTTCATATAAAAATATATCACACGGACTGTGGGTAAGGAGCCATTATATATATAAAAATCCATAGTATTAAAAAACATCAAGTAAAAAAGACTTTTCTACGGAAGTGTCCATTAGCGTCTGCGATGCTGGACTGAATCTGTGTGAAAATAAGAAGAATTCAGGTGGAAAGTTACACCTGAGCAGCACAATGCTGCATTTTAGGAGGAATCAAAAATGATTTTAGTCTTATGTAGAGGTAATACTTTGTTTCTGAATATTACACACAGATACTGACCAGCTTTACGTTTAACCTGGTATTTAGATTTGGGCTAGATCACCTTTCAACTCTAATACGGTTTGCTACCGTTGAAATTTGTCTCCCCTGCAAGTCAACATGGTTACACCTGGGCGAAACCATGTTGACTTGCAGGGGAGGCAAACTTGCAGGGGAGGCTCCAGGAATCGATTGCTATGTCTCATCGAGGCATGAGCAATCGATATCCCAGCCATTTCGGAACTGGCTGGGAGAGAACAGCCCTATATAGGGGACACACACCCCGTAAACAGCTGGCATCAAACTGCGTTTATAGAAAATGATAAGTGTTGATCAGAAATATATTATAAACCCAAGAAAGTATGCGATAATACAGTTGTTCTTTCTACTATGCATCTCAAATGAATAATCACACAGTTAATCACCTAGAAGCTTCTGCAGCACTTGTCCATCATAAAAATCTTCCTCTAGATTCTTCACAATGATCCGGTCCTCCACCAAGACTTCGTTAATCCAGTCTATAAGGACCTGTGGATGCAAAGAGAGGTTGTGAAGCATTCTGAAGCACAACCCCCGCTACAGACGTATTACTCAGGAGCCAGTAGATGGCGCTATATCATATCTTGCTATTCTTAGGCTACCCTAACTTCAGCTGGCCTAAACGAGGGAAAATACGCTCGGACAGGAGCGTATTACCTAAAACCTTCGCCCTCATTAAACTACCTCCCCCCGCCCACCTACACTAACATTTGCGTAGTGATGGCGAGGGACGCCCTCTAAGCCGTTACTACGCTGATACCACGGATGCCTGATCCCAGATCGGGCTTTTCCATAGTAACGCCAGCCAACATCTGGCCGGCACATGCGCAGATCGGCATTTCAGCCGATCTTACGCTTTTGCCCGGCGTATTACCGGGCGAAAGCGTATAAACAGGCCCAAGAAAATATATACTTACAAAAAGCCAAGGATCAAATACGGTTTTAGGCTACAAAAGGTTAAAAAACAAAAAACTATAAAGAAAATAAAGCCAAGTGGTTCTAATCTGCTGCCTGTGTTTCTATTCTCAGCCTGATGCAGACCGGAAAGTACTGTTAATGCGTAGCGTAACTCTGCGTTCCTTTGTACTGCGCACACCCAGAACAAATGCACACACAATTATGGAGATTCAGACCCAAACACAAGTCACTGCAAGACCATATGTGTACAGCGGGGCATTTGGCGGAAGGGAAGGAGTGAAGGGGGTGTGGTCAATGAATAAGGACGCGTTCATACAACTGCACGCGATCCAGACTCAAGCGCAGACACACATAGGCACAATTTACAGCAAAACTGTTGCACCAATCACAAGTCTTGTCTAATCCAGGGGCTGCTGAGGGTGGACACTCCACAATGTACTTGGTATCATTAGGCCTGATCCAGACTTAAGAAGGATCTTGAAATTAAGCTCTGGATTCAGTTATGACGAAAACTACATAACTGTGAATCCGGACCGAAGAGAGGAAAGTTACTCCTGCGCTAAACCATGTTGATTGCAGGGGAGTCATTTTTCATCTGTTGCAAACAGTATTAGAGTTGAGAGGTGATGTTTCCCAGCCCAAGTCTAAATAACAGTAGTAAAGAGGGTCAGTATCTGTGTGCAGTAAGCAATTCAAAGATATATCTCTACATGCAAAGAATACAATTCCCTTGACTCCCCGTGAAATCAACATGGTTTTGACCAAGTAACGCTGGTCAGTATCTGTGTGCAGTAAGCAATTCAAAGATATATCCCTGCATGCAAAGAATACAATTACCTTGTCTCCCCCTGCAATCAGGAGTATCTTTCCTCGGTTATTTTCAAGCTCCTTCTTAAGTCTGAATCAGGTCCATTATGTTTGCAGTTAACCTTCAATCGTACCTAAATCGGGATCCAGCCCAGTGCTCTTTAGGTCTGTCTAAAACCCCCGAGAATACAAGATAGACTTTATTATTTCTGTCACAGGATTATGGTGTCTTTTTATCAGATCATCTTGTTTTCGTGCTGTGACAAAACAGCTTATCTGCCAGTGAGATTGTTCAATAAGTAAAGCAGAAAGGAAACGGAAGACTTGTCACATGGAAGCAAAACAAAGATGAGACTCTACAGATATTTTTGGACTATCAGGGCTTCCGTAGACGGCAGTCATACCATTCCCGGCCTCAGAGCCTAATTCACAGATAAGTTTGAAATAAGTATATGCGGATTCGCAAAACTACGCACCTAAGAGGCAAGTACAATCCCATGACACTCCCCTTATTCTTGCGGATTCTAGCTGACGTCTGCGTCCATGGACAGGCCTTAACTCTCCCTGCGTATATTTATGCAGACTTTGCACCCACTTTTCTTAACCTCCCTTTTCACGGATTATTCAACGCCGTGCCTCCATGGAAATGGGTTTCCGTGCGTAACATCCGGATCGCACATGTGCAATTCGCACATATCGCCAAGATACGCACACGGCTTGCGTTATTTAGGTACGTTCTTAAGTGTGAATCAGGGCCACTATCTGTGTGTGGTTCCTGGACTGGACAACTAATTCCGGACAGGTGCTAGGCGAGATTCTGGAGGCATATATCCCTTTGATGTACTATGCACAAAATCTGTTGTTTACATGTGACCTGGACACAACAGAGGCGGCCATTTTGAGGCACAGACAAGGAAAAGACTATGGTTCGAGCCTTTATTTTTGGATTTAGTATATTTTAGCAGTAAGTTAGAGGCAGTAGGTTAGATAATGATAGAATGATTGCACATTCTGGTCCAGTTAGCCATAGAAAAAGATCTGCAGAAAGCAAACCCTGACCGCAGGGCTATAAAACAAGGTCAGATGTGTTCTTTACCTTAACAAGTTCTTTAAACTTGGGATCTTCTTTGGAGTTGGGGTCTATCATAGTACGTTCCTCGTTCTCCTCTGTGGGTTCACAAGGGAGGATCAGTTAGAGACATAACAGAGGCTGCCCCTCAAAAGCTTGTGACATGCTAAAAGGGAAAAAATGTCTGAAAACTATTCATTAACACTTAGTAATGTTCATGTCATCACCCAGCAATGCGATTGTGATCACATGGATATGGAAAGATGTTCTAGTTAACAGAAAAGGGAAAATGAATGAGAATCCTATGTATTTACAGACCCAAGAAACAACACTCTCCTATCCTATCATTTTATAGTAACTGTATCATATAAATGACCTTAGAGGACAATGGGCCGTATTCAGAGATCCGTTTTTTTATGTACGCAATTATACGCACGGCTGGAACAAGGAAACACCCACCAACACCCCCGACACTCCCCTCTCCCGGACGTGCTGTCTGTGACTTACTGGTCCATAGACCACTCTGTTCTTTCCGTGTGTACTTACGTGTGTATATGTGCTCCATCCGTGCAATTCTTGATAACCACGCCTCCATGCGTTCATTGAAATGCCTCCCCCCGCCCACTTTTATGTAAATTTCCCCATAAGTCTAATTTCCGTGCGTTTATGTCCCCACGTGCGATTCACATGGACGTCCGTTACGCACGGAAGTGCGTATAGTCAACGTAAACTACGTACATAAAGTTACTACACATGCGCAGATGATCCGATCCTAAAAATACGCACGGAACTTCCCTCAAAAACGGAACTCTGAATACGCCCCATAACCAGCAATGTGATTGTGATCACATGGATATGGAAAGATTTTCTAGTTAACAGAAAAGAGAATATGAAGAAGAATTCCAAGTATTTACAGACTCAAGAAACAACGTGTGCTTGTCATTTTATAGTAACTATACCAAATAAATGACCTTAGAGGACTATGGGTCGGATTCACTCAATTTTTAACATCCATGCCTAATTTTACAATTCTAGCGTAGCAACTATATTACGCTATCTACGTAGCGTTTCGTTACGTAGATTGCGTTCATGCGGTCGCAAACAGTCTTTAAAGACCGCATGTATGCAATCTACGCAACAAAACGCTACATAGAGAGCGTAAAATAGTTACTACACATGCGTAGTAGCTAGAAACATAAAATTAGGCATGTTAAAAATTACGGGAGTGTGAATCCAGCCCTATAACACTGAACCATAGTATGTTTCTTCAGAACGCTATTAATGCTACATAACCTTGCAGGATTTGCAGAGTGCCTTGTGACTACTATGGCAACCATAGGACTGATTACGTAGTGAGCAGAGGAGTTTTGGAACAACCCTCTGAGCTCTTCCTTTGCATATGACATACTGAAAGCTGTTAAACATATTCCATTAAGTTACAATTGATTTGCCATAGCAACCAATAACATATGTTATATACTGTAAATTGTATATATTACATAGCTAGTAAGTAGACATACTACAGACAGAAAAAATAAATAAGTTATATATATCTATTATATATTATATTGTTAAACATATTCCATTAAGTTACAATTGATTTGCCATAGCAACCAATAACATATGTTATATACACTGCATATATTACATAGCTAGTAAGTAGACATACTACAGATAGAAAAAAAAATCCCCCCTGTATATATAAACCCTGACTAGAGTCATCATGATCCCAAAAGCTTTTACTATGTTCTATAACGAGCTTATAACGAACAAGACAACATAATGCACATAGAACAAATGACACACTGATCATTACAGCTCAACCTGTCAGAGGGACACTAAAAAAAAGACTCAGAGCAACTGAGAAAACAACTGAGCTCTTCGAGACATTTTACATTTAAGGAACATGAACGGCAAAACTTTTCCAGGCTAATACAGGGGAATCTATGTAGCTGAGAGAGATTAAGGTTATTGTGGTGTTGAATCTATTCCTATACTACACCTCCAAACTGTCCTGGTATTTTGTGACCGTCCTTTCTGCCTTCAAGTTTGGTCCAATAAGTGGACTATCCTGTAGGGTTTTGTCCAGTGCACCCGCACCAAAAGAGGTGGATTTTATGAGGAAAGGGGTAGAGTTTGGGCAGGACCTGGGCGGAGTTTGGGCAGGACCTGGGCGGGGCTTACTTGTTCCATTTTCGGGATTCTAAATGTTGGAAGCTATGTCTCAGCTACTTATGATGCAGAGCGCAACAGCAGCGGGGAACTGATGCCGGATACCGGCTGTACCCAGCCTTGCGTGTTTATGACGGAAAACCACTCCTCTTGCTGACACAGACTTCCGATTTGTGTACCTTAAAATTTCAAGTGCGTATGGCGCCAAAATCTGGATAAGGGGCTGGATCCAGACTTAAGAAGGAGCTTGAAATTAAGAGAGAAAAGTTACCGTTGGTCAGTATCTGTGTAATAATATAATAGTATTAGAGATGAGAGGTTATAAATAACAGTGTAATAGTAACATTGGTCAGTATCTGTGTAATAATATAATAATATAATAGTATTAGAGATGAGAGGTGATAAATAACAGTGTGATAGTAAAGCTGATCAGTATCTGTGTGCAGTAAGCAATTCAAAGATATATCCCTGCATGCAAAGAATACAATTACCCTGACTCCCCCTGCAATCAACATGGTTTAGCCCAGGAGTAACTTTTCTTTTCTTCATTTCAAGCTCCTTCTTAAGTTTTTGAAATTTTAAGGTACACAAATCGGAAGTCTGTGTCAGCAAGCGGAGCGCTTTCTCGTCATACACACGCAAGGCTGGATACAGGCGGTATCCGGCATCAGTTCCCCGCTGCTATTGCGCTCTGCATCATAAGTAACTAAGACATAACTCCCAACATTTAGAATCCCGGAAGCGGAACAAAGAAGCCCCGCCCAGGTCCCTCCCAAACTCCACCCAGGTCCTGCCCAAACTCTACCCCTTTCCTCATAAAATCCACCTCTTTTGTTGCGGGTGCACTGGACAAAACCCTACAGGATAGTTCACTTATTGGGCCACAAAATACCAGGACAGTTTGGAGGTGTAGTATAGGAATAGATTCAACACCACAATAACCTTACTGTAAAATTTTAAATACTCCCCTTTCTAGCTTATTCCCGTACACATCCCTCCCCGCCATCAGAATGTCTTCCAGGACGAAAATCCTGATCCTGAGGATCCAGATTGTTCCGGAAGACCAATGTGTGCGCCTGAGTACTTACAAATCACGGGCGTTTAAAGCTTGCAAACAACATGAAACGGCTCCATTTCATAAGTCTGGATTCCGTCCTTAAAGTGTTAGTCATGTGACCTCGGACACATTTTTGGGTAACTCCAGATCGCATTCCCAACCCTTCATATGATAGCGGGTGTCCACACAACAATTAGATTGTTAGCTCTGGGAACAATGGGAACTCATTTTAATAGCGACGTTCTAAAAATCCTGTAAAATTCTAATAATTAGTCATCATTGTTATATAATCATCCCTTAATATATCCAAGAGACAAATACAATCAGGAAATACAAAACACAGGGCCAGCGTCCCTCTACGTGTGAATTAAATACAAATGTCTGTACATATAAAAGGAAGATTCATTCCATACCGAGCATGGTGTCCTCCGGGTGAATGTCAATGGGGGTGGGGGACATCGGGGCATTGATGGCATTTTTGCCCTCTTCCTGGAGGTCACTCACTGGGCGACAATAATAAAAAACAAAAGTTAGATTTTATTCCAGAGCGACGCTGTATACATGAAGATCTGAAGACGGTAACACGAACGAAGTGGCCATTATCTCAGCCAACACAATCAATAAATTGATTTAAGCACCAAAAGACCCTTAAACAAAACATTAGAGATGACATGGTTCCTATTCATAGAAAAGGATCAATAGCTTTATGCACTTCAAATACATTTATACAAATACACAATTATAAAGTGATCAATCCTCTGTATTTACAGGCTCCAGGCCACCTCCGTAAGCGTCAAATTAGCGACTGAAATAGTTTATAAATACATATAAAACGGAACAGTGGGGGGTGTTGCCATAGCAACCAATTATCCACAATACCATAGGTAAAGATTGGTTGCTATTGACAACATCACTTTTAAAAGCTTTAACAATGCTATCCATAAAAACAAACAGCATGATATACATTTTACATGTCGGTCACTAAAAATGAGAACGATTCCAGTTAAAAAAGCTTTACATTATGGTTAAATATCCACAGTTGCACTAAATAATAATAATAATTATTATTGTTTATTTATAAGGTGCCACAAGGTGTCCGCAGCGCTGTACAAAATACAACATACAGTACAGACATACAGGGTAGGGATGGACAGCATAGTACATAATAAAATACAATAGAAATACAAAAATATCACAAAAATACAATAAAGTGAAGCAAGCACAGAACGCAAGGAAAAATGCTTAGCAGATCAGGAAAACATGGATATATTGTGCATGAAAACGAAAAACAATGAGGGAAACGGTTATCTACTTCAATGATATTTTCAGCTACAGACATATCCAGATAATAGAGTAACAGCCGGAAGATACCAGTGTCGCCCTGCAATGATACCAACGTCATTGGGCAATGCACTCTATGGTCCAGATTCACAGTTACGTAGTTTTCATCTTACGTACATTGTTTTAAGAATGAAGCTACTACGCATGCGTACCATTTCTGTATGTAGATTGCGTAAGCGCAATAGAGTTCTTAAAACAACGTACGCAAGACAAAAACTAAGTCACTGTGAATCCGGACCTGTGTTATTACTAGAAGGTAATGCAGCCGTAAATATTCATTCCTGCACACTGAAGCGGATTCTCCAAACCTGTCTTCTCCCCCTTCTCGGACGCCCCGTCTTTCTTGCGTTTCCTGCACAGGAGCCCGGACATGGCCTGGTCCGTGTGGAGGAGCAGTGCAGGGTGATGTGCGGGGACTGGAGTCAGCCCAGGTTATTTCTGACAGAGTGACGATAGGAGGAGACAGGGGGCTGAGCGAGTTGGAGGGGTCCGGACAGCTGAGATCCTGGCTGGAAGGCAATAAAAGCAGAAGAGGAGCCTTCCCCGGCACATGCAGTCTCTGACAAGACAGCAGCCTAGAATGGGACGGAGAATGCTGCGGATGAACACGAGGCTCCTACAACACACGGACGCCCATTCACTGAAGGTGTGTACAATGCAGACAATGTGCCAGCCGTCAGCATTGCAGTGCAGCAGGGGATGCGATCTGTGCCAACCACGTGCCTCTGTCCTTGGCACCCTTCCCTGCCTTCATCTTATACACACATTGCAAGCCTTCAATATTCTTTAGCAAGACCAGTAACTAAACAGAGCCCTAGTAATCCGCAGCAAGGCCATTTCCGTGTCATTTATTGTCATTGCGCCATATTCACAGATCCGTTATTAAAAGTACGTAATTATACGCACGCAAGGACACACCCACCAACACCCACGACACTCCCCTCTCACGGCCGTGCAATCGTACACTTACGCCTCTATACAGCACCTCTAACCTTATGTGTGTACATGCGTGTGTATATGTAAGCCGTACGTGCGATTCTATGTAACCGCGCCCTCAAAGACTCATTTAAATGCTTTCCCCCGCCCTCTTTCACGTAACTTTTCTGGCACGTATTTCATCCCCGCCCCTCCGCACGTATGTCCCCAAGTGCGATTCACACGTCTGTGCCTAAAGCACCTACCTGCGTATAATCTACGTAATTTACGTAAATAAAGTCACTACGCATGCGCAGTTACACCGTACCTAAAAATACGCACGCAACTTCACGGGAAAACGGATCGGTGAATACGGCCCATTGTGTAGTGATCCACTAAAAACAGCTAAATCGTTATACAAAGCATTCACAAAGGGAAAGAAAAATCCAAAGCGCGATAACAACATAAAATAATGACAAACAGAACAAACCAAAAAAAAACTTGATCGGTATAAAACAGGAGAAGAAACAAAGCGACAAGATAGTTCTGTGGCAACATCTGAGGGTAAGTTATAAAGGAGGTTCATTGCTATATTCAATTATCACATTATGGTCAATGTTCTGTGCTGATGCGGAGAAGTCTTGAGAGAGATAGATAGATAGATAGACAGATCTGAGATAGACAGATCTGAGATAGACAGATCTGAGATAGACAGATCTGAGATAGACAGATATGAGCTGAAAGACCGCATTTACGCAATCTACGTAAGAAAAAGTTACGTTAATTACGTAGAAAAATGACTATGCATGCACAGTAGTAAAAATCTTTCAACACCGGACGTATGCGTTATACGTCCGACACTCTGAATACGGGCCAAAGACTGTACCAATTAGAAAACTAATGTCTACCGACTCATTAACAACAAAGCAGGAACCCACACCCCAAATAGTCTGCTACACGCCCTTATGACACATGCTGCCTCCCTGTGACTCATACGATGAAAAGAAATTACCCATCCAAGACCACACTGAGGTCTCCTGCAAAGTGCAATACCACTTACAGGCACCTGATGGCGCCATAGATTTCACCCCCTGACCTTGCATTTCGGATATAAACAAATATATACAAAGCCAGGAAGATGATTTTCACATGGACTGCCAGTAAAAATAAACAGGAGGAAGCCAGACTTCTATGTAAGGGGTTTTTGCTACTAGTTTTGTGGATGACAATAACATTCTGAAATTTCTATTATTAGGATAAAAATGGTATAATTATAATACATACTAAACTCAGCTTCAATCTTTGGATAATATATTTAAAGAAATTAATTGTCTCAATCTGGAATTGAATCTTATAATTTTGGATAAGGTTCATTCTTTATCAATTTGATATAACATGATGGGGGAATAGGACATGATCCGCCCCCCTCCCCCTTCCCTTATAGGTATCAATGCTGTGATTCATAGCGTTACTGAGGGTGGGAGGGGATTGATGATGTCATTTTTGTCACTATGCCCCGTCCTATCCTTAGTAACGCAATGGATTGCAGAACTGATAAGCAGGGGGCGGGACTTCAAGCCATGATGTGTGTTCCTTTCCATCAAGCCCCGCCCCCATACTGCCCTCTCTTTTAATCGGATACTGATTTTTACTGCATGCACGGTGGTCTGGAAGTCGTCGGCTGGGTTACACTACCATAAGGCAGCCTTAAGCCTCTTGTGCGGATCAGTGGTCCATATGACCAGAAATGGAAAACCCAACACCTACGGTAAAATTTAAATGTTCCCTCCCAACCACCTTACGGAGATTAGGCAGGAGGAGGGGACTGTACGTTGGCATACGGAGGTCTGGATCAGGTCCTTTCTCCCCTCCGAGATCGCCCGGAAGGAAGAAATAAAAAGTCAGTAACAATGTACAATAAATAGCGGTAATAGTCCACGCTCCGATGGGTTGCCTTTAGGAATAGAGACAGCCGAAAGTTCCTTTTCGTCTGTCTCTATTTCGAAGGGCATCCATTTTCGATTTTTTTTTTTAATGAATGGGTGAGTGGGCCGATCGGCAGGATCGGGATGCGAGGAGGGGGG
>WWET01003679.1:152447-163170 GCA_011038615.1 Limnodynastes dumerilii | reverse complement strand
AAAGAGAAGAGACCATAGTTAAATTGCTATGCAAGAAAAAAATAAATCAATTTATCTTCAAAGATCTCTCTGATGATCTGTCCCTATACTCATGGTCAGGAATGATTTGCCTGTAATGTGTTATTGGTATATGGTTACTCTTATTGTAATATCACTTGAACAAACTTCAAAAGGCTCAATCCAGATTTCCAATTCCGATGTTACTGATGAATAAACAGAGAGGGAACGCCCATACTGTCACCTGACTAAGAGGGAACGCCCACTTGTCACCTCAGCCACGCCCCTCTGTTGAGGCTGAAGCCCTTTGCCCCTGTGCGGTGTGGAAATACAGTGGCAAATTGCAAATGGAGGACCTGATCCAGACAGGAATATAATAAAGAACATCCTGCGTTTGGTAAAACACCAATAACAAGACGCGACGTGACGGCTGCTTTCAATCAGATTGCAAGTACAAATCCCGCCCTCCACTTACAGCCAGCGTTACGCGGTACTACACTACTCCTGCACAATGTGTCACGTAGCTGCTTCGCGCTCAGCTGCTGTGTCCCCGCATGGTACGTGCCGTAATTGCCTTCAATCCAAAGAACACGTCATGCGCTATTTTAGATCGCACAGCGCGCACAATGCGTTCTGATTTGCACCTCTGTATCAGCCCCAATACGTCCAAACATTGGGCTAGATCCAGACCACGCTTTACATGCGTGCGAGAGTCTAAAACTACGCATCATAGAGGTGCGGACACGCCCCCGGCACTCCCCTCTAACGGTAGTAAATCTGGACATTTACGTGCGCAGAAGGCGACCTTCATTTTTACGACTTGATCTGCGTCTGTATGGATGCAAATCAAATCGTAACAATGATTTCCCACAGCTCGACTCTTCATTTATATGCCTAACCCCACCTGTCTGCCGGAGATACTGCGTTCACAACTGAAGGCCCCTTCATACTTACGTGACTTAGTTACGTACATCTGAAGGTACGCTAGCAGAAGTTAATTGGGCTGGATCCAGACTTAAGAAGGAGCTTGAAATTAAGGAACAGATTCACAACCCCGTATTTTTTTACATATGTCCCTAATTTTCCAAATCTAGCTACTACGCATGCGGTCTTTGAAGACCGCGTGTACGCAATCTACGTAACGAAACACTACATAGTGTAAAATAGTTATTACGCATGCATAGTAGCTAGATTCCGAAAATCAGGGACGTATGTGAAAAAATACTGGGTTGTGAATCCAGCCCTAAGAGAAGAAAGTTACTCCTGAGCTAAACCATGGTGATTGCAGGGGAGCCATATTTCATCTGTTACACACAGTATTAGAATGGAGAGGTGATGTTTCCTATCCCAAGTCTAAATAACAGTGTGATAGTAACGCTGGTCAGTATCTGTGTGCAGTAAGCAATTCAAAGATATATCCCTGCATGCAAACAATACAATTAACTTGACTCCCCCTGAAGTCAACATGTCAGCTTCTCACATTCCATGCACATGAGCACATCAGAGAGAGGAGCCGGGGCCACAATCAGCTTCTCACATTCCATGCACATGAGCACATCAGAGAGAGGAGCCGGGGCCACAATCAGCTTCTCACATTCCATGCACATGAGCACATCAGAGAGAGGAGCCGGGGCCACAATCAGCTTCTCACATTCCATGCACATGAGCACATCAGAGAGAGGAGCCGGGGCCACAATCAGCTTCTCACATTCCATGCACATGAGCACATCAGAGAGAGGAGCCGGGGCCACAATCAGCTTCTCACATTCCATGCACATGAGCACATCAGAGAGAGGAGCCGGGGCCACAATCAGCTTCTCACATTCCATGCACATGAGCACATCAGAGAGAGGAGCCGGGGCCACAATCAGCTTCTCACATTCCATGCACATGAGCACATCAGAGAGAGGAGCCGGGGCCACAATCAGCTTCTCACATTCCATGCACATGAGCACATCAGAGAGAGGAGCCGGGGCCACAATCAGCTTCTCACATTCCATGCACATGAGCACATCAGAGAGAGGAGCCGGGGCCACAATCAGCTTCTCACATTCCATGCACATGAGCACATCAGAGAGAGGAGCCGGGGCCACAATCAGCTTCTCACATTCCATGCACATGAGCACATCAGAGAGAGGAGCCGGGGCCACAATCAGCTTCTCACATTCCATGCACATGAGCACATCAGAGAGAGGAGCCGGGGCCACAATCAGCTTCTCACATTCCATGCACATGAGCACATCAGAGAGAGGAGCCGGGGCCACAATCAGCTTCTCACATTCCATGCACATGAGCACATCAGAGAGAGGAGCCGGGGCCACAATCAGCTTCTCACATTCCATGCACATGAGCACATCAGAGAGAGGAGCCGGGGCCACAATCAGCTTCTCACATTCCATGCACATGAGCACATCAGAGAGAGGAGCCGGGGCCACAATCAGCTTCTCACATTCCATGCACATGAGCACATCAGAGAGAGGAGCCGGGGCCACAATCAGCTTCTCACATTCCATGCACATGAGCACATCAGAGAGAGGAGCCGGGGCCACAATCAGCTTCTCACATTCCATGCACATGAGCACATCAGAGAGAGGAGCCGGGGCCACAATCAGCTTCTCACATTCCATGCACATGAGCACATCAGAGAGAGGAGCCGGGGCCACAATCAGCTTCTCACATTCCATGCACATGAGCACATCAGAGAGAGGAGCCGGGGCCACAATCAGCTTCTCACATTCCATGCACATGAGCACATCAGAGAGAGGAGCCGGGGCCACAATCAGCTTCTCACATTCCATGCACATGAGCACATCAGAGAGAGGAGCCGGGGCCACAATCAGCTTCTCACATTCCATGCACATGAGCACATCAGAGAGAGGAGCCGGGGCCACAATCAGCTTCTCACATTCCATGCACATGAGCACATCAGAGAGAGGAGCCGGGGCCACAATCAGCTTCTCACATTCCATGCACATGAGCACATCAGAGAGAGGAGCCGGGGCCACAATCAGCTTCTCACATTCCATGCACATGAGCACATCAGAGAGAGGAGCCGGGGCCACAATCAGCTTCTCACATTCCATGCACATGAGCACATCAGAGAGAGGAGCCGGGGCCACAATCAGCTTCTCACATTCCATGCACATGAGCACATCAGAGAGAGGAGCCGGGGCCACAATCAGCTTCTCACATTCCATGCACATGAGCACATCAGAGAGAGGAGCCGGGGCCACAATCAGCTTCTCACATTCCATGCACATGAGCACATCAGAGAGAGGAGCCGGGGCCACAATCAGCTTCTCACATTCCATGCACATGAGCACATCAGAGAGAGGAGCCGGGGCCACAATCAGCTTCTCACATTCCATGCACATGAGCACATCAGAGAGAGGAGCCGGGGCCACAATCAGCTTCTCACATTCCATGCACATGAGCACATCAGAGAGAGGAGCCGGGGCCACAATCAGCTTCTCACATTCCATGCACATGAGCACATCAGAGAGAGGAGCCGGGGCCACAATCAGCTTCTCACATTCCATGCACATGAGCACATCAGAGAGAGGAGCCGGGGCCACAATCAGCTTCTCACATTCCATGCACATGAGCACATCAGAGAGAGGAGCCGGGGCCACAATCAGCTTCTCACATTCCATGCACATGAGCACATCAGAGAGAGGAGCCGGGGCCACAATCAGCTTCTCACATTCCATGCACATGAGCACATCAGAGAGAGGAGCCGGGGCCACAATCAGCTTCTCACATTCCATGCACATGAGCACATCAGAGAGAGGAGCCGGGGCCACAATCAGCTTCTCACATTCCATGCACATGAGCACATCAGAGAGAGGAGCCGGGGCCACAATCAGCTTCTCACATTCCATGCACATGAGCACATCAGAGAGAGGAGCCGGGGCCACAATCAGCTTCTCACATTCCATGCACATGAGCACATCAGAGAGAGGAGCCGGGGCCACAATCAGCTTCTCACATTCCATGCACATGAGCACATCAGAGAGAGGAGCCGGGGCCACAATCAGCTTCTCACATTCCATGCACATGAGCACATCAGAGAGAGGAGCCGGGGCCACAATCAGCTTCTCACATTCCATGCACATGAGCACATCAGAGAGAGGAGCCGGGGCCACAATCAGCTTCTCACATTCCATGCACATGAGCACATCAGAGAGAGGAGCCGGGGCCACAATCAGCTTCTCACATTCCATGCACATGAGCACATCAGAGAGAGGAGCCGGGGCCACAATCAGCTTCTCACATTCCATGCACATGAGCACATCAGAGAGAGGAGCCGGGGCCACAATCAGCTTCTCACATTCCATGCACATGAGCACATCAGAGAGAGGAGCCGGGGCCACAATCAGCTTCTCACATTCCATGCACATGAGCACATCAGAGAGAGGAGCCGGGGCCACAATCAGCTTCTCACATTCCATGCACATGAGCACATCAGAGAGAGGAGCCGGGGCCACAATCAGCTTCTCACATTCCATGCACATGAGCACATCAGAGAGAGGAGCCGGGGCCACAATCAGCTTCTCACATTCCATGCACATGAGCACATCAGAGAGAGGAGCCGGGGCCACAATCAGCTTCTCACATTCCATGCACATGAGCACATCAGAGAGAGGAGCCGGGGCCACAATCAGCTTCTCACATTCCATGCACATGAGCACATCAGAGAGAGGAGCCGGGGCCACAATCAGCTTCTCACATTCCATGCACATGAGCACATCAGAGAGAGGAGCCGGGGCCACAATCAGCTTCTCACATTCCATGCACATGAGCACATCAGAGAGAGGAGCCGGGGCCACAATCAGCTTCTCACATTCCATGCACATGAGCACATCAGAGAGAGGAGCCGGGGCCACAATCAGCTTCTCACATTCCATGCACATGAGCACATCAGAGAGAGGAGCCGGGGCCACAATCAGCTTCTCACATTCCATGCACATGAGCACATCAGAGAGAGGAGCCGGGGCCACAATCAGCTTCTCACATTCCATGCACATGAGCACATCAGAGAGAGGAGCCGGGGCCACAATCAGCTTCTCACATTCCATGCACATGAGCACATCAGAGAGAGGAGCCGGGGCCACAATCAGCTTCTCACATTCCATGCACATGAGCACATCAGAGAGAGGAGCCGGGGCCACAATCAGCTTCTCACATTCCATGCACATGAGCACATCAGAGAGAGGAGCCGGGGCCACAATCAGCTTCTCACATTCCATGCACATGAGCACATCAGAGAGAGGAGCCGGGGCCACAATCAGCTTCTCACATTCCATGCACATGAGCACATCAGAGAGAGGAGCCGGGGCCACAATCAGCTTCTCACATTCCATGCACATGAGCACATCAGAGAGAGGAGCCGGGGCCACAATCAGCTTCTCACATTCCATGCACATGAGCACATCAGAGAGAGGAGCCGGGGCCACAATCAGCTTCTCACATTCCATGCACATGAGCACATCAGAGAGAGGAGCCGGGGCCACAATCAGCTTCTCACATTCCATGCACATGAGCACATCAGAGAGAGGAGCCGGGGCCACAATCAGCTTCTCACATTCCATGCACATGAGCACATCAGAGAGAGGAGCCGGGGCCACAATCAGCTTCTCACATTCCATGCACATGAGCACATCAGAGAGAGGAGCCGGGGCCACAATCAGCTTCTCACATTCCATGCACATGAGCACATCAGAGAGAGGAGCCGGGGCCACAATCAGCTTCTCACATTCCATGCACATGAGCACATCAGAGAGAGGAGCCGGGGCCACAATCAGCTTCTCACATTCCATGCACATGAGCACATCAGAGAGAGGAGCCGGGGCCACAATCAGCTTCTCACATTCCATGCACATGAGCACATCAGAGAGAGGAGCCGGGGCCACAATCAGCTTCTCACATTCCATGCACATGAGCACATCAGAGAGAGGAGCCGGGGCCACAATCAGCTTCTCACATTCCATGCACATGAGCACATCAGAGAGAGGAGCCGGGGCCACAATCAGCTTCTCACATTCCATGCACATGAGCACATCAGAGAGAGGAGCCGGGGCCACAATCAGCTTCTCACATTCCATGCACATGAGCACATCAGAGAGAGGAGCCGGGGCCACAATCAGCTTCTCACATTCCATGCACATGAGCACATCAGAGAGAGGAGCCGGGGCCACAATCAGCTTCTCACATTCCATGCACATGAGCACATCAGAGAGAGGAGCCGGGGCCACAATCAGCTTCTCACATTCCATGCACATGAGCACATCAGAGAGAGGAGCCGGGGCCACAATCAGCTTCTCACATTCCATGCACATGAGCACATCAGAGAGAGGAGCCGGGGCCACAATCAGCTTCTCACATTCCATGCACATGAGCACATCAGAGAGAGGAGCCGGGGCCACAATCAGCTTCTCACATTCCATGCACATGAGCACATCAGAGAGAGGAGCCGGGGCCACAATCAGCTTCTCACATTCCATGCACATGAGCACATCAGAGAGAGGAGCCGGGGCCACAATCAGCTTCTCACATTCCATGCACATGAGCACATCAGAGAGAGGAGCCGGGGCCACAATCAGCTTCTCACATTCCATGCACATGAGCACATCAGAGAGAGGAGCCGGGGCCACAATCAGCTTCTCACATTCCATGCACATGAGCACATCAGAGAGAGGAGCCGGGGCCACAATCAGCTTCTCACATTCCATGCACATGAGCACATCAGAGAGAGGAGCCGGGGCCACAATCAGCTTCTCACATTCCATGCACATGAGCACATCAGAGAGAGGAGCCGGGGCCACAATCAGCTTCTCACATTCCATGCACATGAGCACATCAGAGAGAGGAGCCGGGGCCACAATCAGCTTCTCACATTCCATGCACATGAGCACATCAGAGAGAGGAGCCGGGGCCACAATCAGCTTCTCACATTCCATGCACATGAGCACATCAGAGAGAGGAGCCGGGGCCACAATCAGCTTCTCACATTCCATGCACATGAGCACATCAGAGAGAGGAGCCGGGGCCACAATCAGCTTCTCACATTCCATGCACATGAGCACATCAGAGAGAGGAGCCGGGGCCACAATCAGCTTCTCACATTCCATGCACATGAGCACATCAGAGAGAGGAGCCGGGGCCACAATCAGCTTCTCACATTCCATGCACATGAGCACATCAGAGAGAGGAGCCGGGGCCACAATCAGCTTCTCACATTCCATGCACATGAGCACATCAGAGAGAGGAGCCGGGGCCACAATCAGCTTCTCACATTCCATGCACATGAGCACATCAGAGAGAGGAGCCGGGGCCACAATCAGCTTCTCACATTCCATGCACATGAGCACATCAGAGAGAGGAGCCGGGGCCACAATCAGCTTCTCACATTCCATGCACATGAGCACATCAGAGAGAGGAGCCGGGGCCACAATCAGCTTCTCACATTCCATGCACATGAGCACATCAGAGAGAGGAGCCGGGGCCACAATCAGCTTCTCACATTCCATGCACATGAGCACATCAGAGAGAGGAGCCGGGGCCACAATCAGCTTCTCACATTCCATGCACATGAGCACATCAGAGAGAGGAGCCGGGGCCACAATCAGCTTCTCACATTCCATGCACATGAGCACATCAGAGAGAGGAGCCGGGGCCACAATCAGCTTCTCACATTCCATGCACATGAGCACATCAGAGAGAGGAGCC
Organism: Limnodynastes dumerilii; assembly: GCA_011038615.1. Lineage (NCBI taxonomy): Eukaryota > Metazoa > Chordata > Amphibia > Anura > Limnodynastidae > Limnodynastes > Limnodynastes dumerilii. The sequence goes on along the minus strand of WWET01003679.1, from coordinate 155,445 downwards.
GGGGCCACAATCAGCTTCTCACATTCCATGCACATGAGCACATCAGAGAGAGGAGCCGGGGCCACAATCAGCTTCTCACATTCCATGCACATGAGCACATCAGAGAGAGGAGCCGGGGCCACAATCAGCTTCTCACATTCCATGCACATGAGCACATCAGAGAGAGGAGCCGGGGCCACAATCAGCTTCTCACATTCCATGCACATGAGCACATCAGAGAGAGGAGCCGGGGCCACAATCAGCTTCTCACATTCCATGCACATGAGCACATCAGAGAGAGGAGCCGGGGCCACAATCAGCTTCTCACATTCCATGCACATGAGCACATCAGAGAGAGGAGCCGGGGCCACAATCAGCTTCTCACATTCCATGCACATGAGCACATCAGAGAGAGGAGCCGGGGCCACAATCAGCTTCTCACATTCCATGCACATGAGCACATCAGAGAGAGGAGCCGGGGCCACAATCAGCTTCTCACATTCCATGCACATGAGCACATCAGAGAGAGGAGCCGGGGCCACAATCAGCTTCTCACATTCCATGCACATGAGCACATCAGAGAGAGGAGCCGGGGCCACAATCAGCTTCTCACATTCCATGCACATGAGCACATCAGAGAGAGGAGCCGGGGCCACAATCAGCTTCTCACATTCCATGCACATGAGCACATCAGAGAGAGGAGCCGGGGCCACAATCAGCTTCTCACATTCCATGCACATGAGCACATCAGAGAGAGGAGCCGGGGCCACAATCAGCTTCTCACATTCCATGCACATGAGCACATCAGAGAGAGGAGCCGGGGCCACAATCAGCTTCTCACATTCCATGCACATGAGCACATCAGAGAGAGGAGCCGGGGCCACAATCAGCTTCTCACATTCCATGCACATGAGCACATCAGAGAGAGGAGCCGGGGCCACAATCAGCTTCTCACATTCCATGCACATGAGCACATCAGAGAGAGGAGCCGGGGCCACAATCAGCTTCTCACATTCCATGCACATGAGCACATCAGAGAGAGGAGCCGGGGCCACAATCAGCTTCTCACATTCCATGCACATGAGCACATCAGAGAGAGGAGCCGGGGCCACAATCAGCTTCTCACATTCCATGCACATGAGCACATCAGAGAGAGGAGCCGGGGCCACAATCAGCTTCTCACATTCCATGCACATGAGCACATCAGAGAGAGGAGCCGGGGCCACAATCAGCTTCTCACATTCCATGCACATGAGCACATCAGAGAGAGGAGCCGGGGCCACAATCAGCTTCTCACATTCCATGCACATGAGCACATCAGAGAGAGGAGCCGGGGCCACAATCAGCTTCTCACATTCCATGCACATGAGCACATCAGAGAGAGGAGCCGGGGCCACAATCAGCTTCTCACATTCCATGCACATGAGCACATCAGAGAGAGGAGCCGGGGCCACAATCAGCTTCTCACATTCCATGCACATGAGCACATCAGAGAGAGGAGCCGGGGCCACAATCAGCTTCTCACATTCCATGCACATGAGCACATCAGAGAGAGGAGCCGGGGCCACAATCAGCTTCTCACATTCCATGCACACGAGCCCATCAGAGAGAGGAGCCGGGGCCACAATCAGCTTCTCACATTCCATGCACATGAGCCCATCAGAGAGAGGAGCCGGGGCCACAATCAGCTTCTCACATTCCATGCACATGAGCCCATCAGAGAGAGGAGCCGGGGCCACAATCAGCTTCTCACATTCCATGCACATGAGCCCATCAGAGAGAGGAGCCGGGGCCACAATCAGCTTCTCACATTCCATGCACATGAGCCCATCAGAGAGAGGAGCCGGGGCCACAATCAGCTTCTCACATTCCATGCACACGAGCACATCAGAGAGAGGAGCCGGGGCCACAATCAGCTTCTCACATTCCATGCACACGAGCACATCAGAGAGAGGAGCCGGGGCCACAATCAGCTTCTCACATTCCATGCACACGAGCACATCAGAGAGAGGAGCCGGGGCCACAATCAGCTTCTCACATTCCATGCACACGAGCACATCAGAGAGAGGAGCCGGGGCCACAATCAGCTTCTCACATTCCATGCACACGAGCCCATCAGAGAGAGGAGCCGGGGCCACAATCAGCTTCTCACATTCCATGCACACGAGCCCATCAGAGAGAGGAGCCGGGGCCACAATCAGCCTCTCACATTCCAAGTACACGAGCCCATCAGGGAGAGGAGCCGGGGCCACAATCAGCCTCTCACATTCCATGCACACGAGCCCATCAGAGAGAAGGCAGGAAAAGTCAGGTAATGCCGAGTCGCACTATCCAGGCAATCACTCACACTCACACTCACACTGACCAGCTTATGACAGCCAGGAGCTACTGTCTCAAGCGCAGGACAATTCCTGGAAGTACAGAGGTCTAGATGGATACAGAGAGAGGTAACGCCCATTTGTCACCTCAGCTCCGCCCCTCTGTCTTATGACTGGAGGAATACACAGAGAGAGGGAACGCCCACTTGTCACATTGGCCACGCCTCTCTGTCAGAAGTCATTGGGCCAGATCCTAAGCTAAGTCCGCTAGCCGATGACGTCAAATCAGCTATTTGTATGTACTGCTCATGCGCACGACAGATGTTACGCCATGTAACTCCTACCGTACGTACCATCAGCGTAAATACAAACGCAGCAGCGGGGGCAGCAATACGACACCCGGAATTACGTTTTGGAGGCAGAGGGAGGCATTTAAATTGGAAAGTATGGGCCGGGTCTGGCCGCCATGTATGTAAATCCATTACGTGCGTCAGCAGTTACGCTTTGAAGGTAAAGTAGGATTTGGTCAGCATAAAACGGCCAAAGGACATATGAGTGAGGGGAGTGTCTGGGGTTAGGGACAGAGGGGTAGATCCAGAACTACGCTTGCCGTACGTTTCCTCGCGTAGCGTATTTTCGCGTGCGTACCTTCTATACACTCCCCTCGGCACACCCCTTGAATGTACGTATTTTGTCTGAGA
>WWET01003679.1:122966-138602 GCA_011038615.1 Limnodynastes dumerilii | reverse complement strand
ATAATCAGCTGATCAGCCTAATAAAGGTCCTCAGATTAACTAACCCCATCTATACACTAGATAGAGATTATTCTAAATACTCCACAGAGGTTTCTGTAAACAGAATATTCTTCCTTTTGTTTCCTTTCATACCCCTTGCACACATACATCCAGGGGCAGAGCCAGTGTATTACGTTCTTACCTTGAGGCTTTACCTTAAGGTACCTTTTTTTCCTTATTCAAATAAATGTCACCACCTTTGTAAGGTACAATAAAGCTTTTGGGAAAAACTTTTGATCTCAAATATATTTATATGTATTTTAATTGGATCACAGGTTATTATTTATTATTTATATTGTGTTTTTTAAAATAAACAAATATTCTATACAGGAAATATCTTTTTAAAATATTACCATTCTATTATTTTTTAAGGACACATCTAAACCTCTTTCATTTCTCTATATGTTTCTTGTAGACTACTGATATTTTTCACTTTGTTTTGCATCTCAGGATTTTAATCGCCATTTTCAACCACTGCCTGACACTGTGAATTACTAGTATGTCAACAAATTAGGGCTGTTATTAATATTCTAATCAGACCTTCTAAAAGTCATATAATTCAACAAAAATCTAGCAGATGCGTAAATTGTCCATGTGGGAGACGAGGCTTAGAAACACCTCCACTAAATATGAACAAGAATAGTGCTCTGATGATCTTGTTAGGGGACTTTTTGTGATTTTTCTTAATGTGTTTGTTATAAGGCAGATTTGTTTTGTCTAACAAGTTTCTTTTTGGTTTTTAACTAGGTTTTAATGGAACGCAAGCCAAATCTCCAGTAAGTATCTTTTAAAAGTACAACAATTTAAGCGTTGTCAATAGCAGCAGTTACTATTAAATATATTAATCTAAGCGATGGATATTTGAAGTTTGTTTTGGAACATTCACTTAATAACTCCCAGTCTGTCGCAGCCTACTTTATGTATTCCCCTCCTCATATCACAACACTGTTCTGCTGGAGACCCTGCTCTTTCCACTACATAGCTCTCATTCTGTGCTCCTTCTGCTCCCATTCCCCTCCTCACATCACTACTCTGTACTGCTGGGACCCTGCTCCTTCCACTATATAACTCTCAGTCTGTGTCTTCCTGCTGCCTCCATTCCCCTCCTCACATCACTATGCACTGCTGAGACCCTGCACCTTCCTCTATATAACTCTCAGTCTGTGTCTTCCTGCTGCCTCCATTCCCTTCCTTACGTCACTACTCTGTGCTGTTGAAGATCCTGCTCCTTCCTCTGTATAACTCTCAGTCTGTGTCTTCCTGCTGCCTCAATTCCCCTCCTTACATCACTACTCTGTGCTGCTGAAGATCCTGCTCCTTCCTCTATATAACTCTCAATTCCTCTCCACCTGTCACATACACCCTGCCCTCACTAACACATCACTCATCTCCTGATATACTCTGTGCTGCTGGGAACACTGCTCATTCTACTATATAACTCTCAGTCTGCAGCGTACTCTTGATTGCATCTTTCCCCCAAAAAATTACGATCACATTTTTGGTGACGACTTGTGACATTTTCACATATTTCCTGGGTCCCTGTATCTCTCAATCTTTTGTTCTCACTGATTGCACCAATATAAATCCCATATTCCCTATAATTGCGTAATCCGCCTCTCCAGTTCTCAGACATTGACATCTGCTTAAGAAAACAAGTAAATTCCTTCTGCATTGAGATTAACTTCAACATCTTTACTGTGAGCTCATTTATGGGGAGAGACTTGTCATCTGTCAATCCCGAGCGCCCAATTTAATATTTATAATGACAATTGCTGTGTTCATTATGGGGACAGGTGTTCCAGAATTGGGGTACGTGGGGAGGCGCTCACATTATTTTTGGCTGTATTTCTAGCAAATGTCATGAATATATTACTTTTCTATAAGAAGACTTTGTGTCCTGAGGCAAATGAGGGGGAGATCTGTTATCGGCCCCCAGGCCGGGTTCTGGAGGGCTCGTGGAGTCATTAGATAGTGATATGTTAGACAGGTAGAGCTGTTACTAATATTAGCCGGCTTAGTAGGCTTGATGGAAGAATGTAACAGCTGGGGAAACCAAGGTACTATGAGGGGGAGGGGGGTCTGGAATGCTGGGATTTGTAGTTCAGTAGATGCTGCAGAGCCACCATCTGGATATATGGTTCATACAGTAAACATCTTATTAAGTAATTGCATGCTGACCCAAACATCCGCCTATAGAAAATGAAGGAATAGTTCATAATAGCAAAGGACTTGATTCAGATTTCATAGGGACTTGTCCTCGGGGATTCTGACTAATGACTACCACCTGTGAATGTATTCCCGTATGCCGGTCAGTAATGAGCACACCTCTCCTCCAGGGAGACCTGGAAAACATGCTCTGTTAGGGAATCCTGAGGACAGGTTTAAGAACCTCTGCGCAATATGATCGCCGTGTGATCCTAATTTAAAATAAAAACGATGTTAGAACACTATCCTCTCGCTTCATTCTTTCCTCTATAAGGAACCTAACTTAAAATTTACGCAAAATCAGTGCGTCAATGAGGCTTGTGTGTAACGGCTTAGCCAAGCCTTTGCTGTACGATTTAAAATCCCACCACGCAGACATGCTTTAAGTATGCCACCAAATCCTGCACCCTTGCCAGACCGACTTCAAGTGCGGAAACCTGGGTCTGAAGGATCCAGATAAGTCCATCCCATGAGCATGTGGACAGCTACTAAATTGCGCATAACTACTAAACAACAATAGTTCTAATAACAAGTCCCTAAAAAACAGCAAAAAAAATCCCAAAACATTTTCCAAAGCATTATTGCAACTAAAATACTGGACCGCAGCCATGCTTCAGCACATTACGACCGTTCGCTTTTGCGAGCACACGTATGTGAGTGACGATATCAGTACGCAATCCACCGTCATGAGTTTTGACCTACCAGCGCGTTTCGACAGCGGGCTGTGGTAACGAGTGGGAGGAGATTGGTATTACAAGTTACAGTAATGGTGGAGCTTTGGCCGCGAGATTCTCACTTCCGATCTGTCACCATTTTAATTGGAGACGGATCAGAAGTTTTAAGGTTGTGGGAAGGTGTCAGGACACAGGCGTTGATACATCGGGGATCCGATATCAGAACAAAGCACATCCGGATCTTAGGTCCGTTTATTATTATTAGCAAGAACATTGATTTATTCCCTTTTAGCGGAGGGCAGAGATATTTACCCGGGCACCTCTTTTCATTACACGCTTTGCTTTCCTCCGTAGGTCCTGGACAAGCTTCTCCACCGAAAAATGGACCATAACAGACACGATCCCTCTTCTGCACACCTCCATCGCACGTGGTGCTGCAGACCCCCCAGGACCCCCAAGTCTGCCACTTCCCATCAACTGAAAGAAGAACAAGAACATCTTTAGAGGACGTCCAACACGACCAACTCTACATAGATCGACATAAGAGGGAAGACATGTTCATGGCCATCAAGGTCAACACTTTTTAAGGGACACTGAGAGAATGGATACTTTTAAGGATGAATTGCAGTTATTGTGATTGGCCAATTGGCTCTGGTGTCGTAACAGAAGACCAACATCGGATGTTAATAATCAGTCCTTGGAATGTCTGTAAACAATGGGCCAGATCCAGACCTAGCGCAGTGTAAGTACAATCTCGTAGCGGATTTACGCGATGGTAGGTACTATGCCCCTCCCCCGGGCGCTCCCCTCTGTCGCACGTAATTTACCTTTACCCTACCTTAAGATTCTGAAGCATAAGTACGCTCGTACGTAATGGATTGTCGTACGTGACGACCTAACCCGGCCCATACTGTACGATTTAAATGCCTCTCTCTCCGCTTACAATGTGTATTTCCGGCCGTCGTAAGAATGAGCCACCCCTTCGTACATACTTACGGTGAAGGTACGTACGATCAGAGTTACGATGCCTGACATCCACTGCGCGCATGCGCAATACCTACAAAAAGTCAAAGTTACGCCAGCGGCTACCATAGTCACGCTCTCGTACTGAACTCTGGATCTGGCCCAATGTTCTTTATGCTGCTCTGAACCCAATTCCAACTGAAATTCCATCTAGATGGCGGAGACTCCATTGAAAATGTACAAAGAATATGAGAGCCTAAAATTCTATCCCGTTCATGAAACTTTATCTTGTGGCCGGTGCACAGTCCTATGTGGGTAAACGCCTTCTCTGGGTATTGGCATTTGGTCACTCATGTCGGATAAATGAGATGGTTGGGTGCTATGTGATTGTGTTGAAACAGACTTCTCTTTTCCATGTATACTTATTACTTGCTATAAAGACACCTCAATCTACCACCTGGCCATATCTCACTGTTTGTCACACGATAGAAGCTTAGAGGATAGCCTATAATCGGACATGGCATACTATGCTCTACCTCAAATCGGGCAAGAAGTCTGAACCTGACTCATTTGGAAATTTGTTACCAAGTGGCAGTGATTGGGTGTAAGGTGCATGGTTGGTTACGACTGATCCTATGGAGTCCACCTTGTTCTGAGCGCAACATTAGTGCTAAAATTTTTCTTTCAGTAGACAAAATCCAATACAAAAGAAGTGAATACTAACAACTGGCGCAGGTGTGCTAAAAAAACTGCAGCCTCTAGAATTACCAAATACATTCCACATCGTATAAAAATACAATGCAATAGAGATAAAAGAGGTAATTCAAGTGGGCACAATAATAAATAATGAAAACTATAAATATTAGTGAGTGATAATGAAACCTAAAAATATGAAATCTAAACAAGTGTATAAAGACTTCATTTTCGAAACGCGTCGGTAAGTTATAAATACAGGTGGTGGTGAAGCTCCTTGTGAGATGGCAGCTATTCGGTGGCACTTATCCCGGGTTAAGATCTTGTTTTGCATCCCGATCGTCTGCTATCCGGTACAGGGTTCCGCCCTGGGGGGTGGGGGGGGGGTTATTATTATCTTGTTGTCTGATTGATTTTATATATCAAATTATTTATTTGAGAATATTGGAATCTATGTTTTAGTATTTAATAAATCAATTGTGTATATTGGCACTTTTATTTTAATATTTAATAAATGATTTATATATCGAATTTTACACATTGGAGGCTTTTTTTCTGCTTATCCCCATATCGGAACGAGGGACGGGATGTTGCTAACCTTTTAAATAGAGAAGGAGCCAAGTGCCCCTGGTTTGAAGCACACAGACCTGAAAAAAAAACATCATCCTTCATATATATAACAACTGGATATCCACAACGAAGACTGAGAAGAAGAATCCTGCATACAGCGTACTATTTCAAAAGGAAAGAGAAAGACTTTCTTCAGCAACACTATTGGACTATCGGATTGGATCTTATTGAACCTCAGAACTGTGAACATTGCAAATTCCAGCATTCATTTTTATCGCACAAAGACAGTTGGTTTGAATCATATCATTGACTTTTGTATCACTATAGGCACTATATTTATCTGAGTGGGACTATATTTGTTTTGATCATTAAGATTCTATCAATTATTTTTATACACTTATTTACATTTCATATGTTTAGGTTTTATTATCACTCAATAATATTTACTGATTTAACTATTTATTATTGTTGCACCCACTTGAATGACCTTTTTTTTAATCTTTATTGCAAAATCCAATACAAGTCCTACACAGAGTGTTACTAAGGCCCCCTTTACCCTCTGTCTGGGACGTTAGTATTTTGATATCAATATTATCCCTATTGGGACATTAGTCATAAAAATGTCTCCAACACATAAGCGGTCCTCTTACCGGGGCACTGTGTTAAGAAGCAGTCTCTAGTGTCCGACCATTGCCCGTGGCATTCGGACCCACCGTACGATGGGCCATTACACTCGCGAATCCTCTTCTGAGTTCCGTTGGAGCAAGTGGCTGAGCAGGCGCTCCAACTCGACCATTCGTTCCAGTTACCATCCACTGCAAAACAAGAGGGAATCAGCTCCTTATGTAGCAACATGAAAGAGGTTCTAGCGGACCCGAGCTGAGTCCATAGAAAGGGGTTCCAGCCCTCACCTGGACACAAGGCGATGTTACAGAATTTTGTCTGCTTCTCGGGCCCTTTGCAGTCTTCTCCCCCAAACAGAGGCCGGCTGCAGGTGCGGGTCCTCTCCCGGTATCCTCTGCCACACGTGGAGGAGCACAAACTCCACGGAGACCATTCATCCCATGAGCCGTGCACTGAGCAAGAGAGGAAGACCAGAGGATACATGATCAGCCGGGTTACATACGTGTCACATGTACAATATGGCTACGATCAGGGGCCCTTGTGCAGGATCCCCCCATCCCCTAAGACCCCTCCCCTGCCCACAGAAAAATGAGAGAGACAGAAAAAGAGACTTTGGTGCAGAGTGTGTACAACGGGCCCCTCTGTTCTAAGGGGCCCATATGCAGTGCACACCTTGCACCCATTATAGATCACGCCAATGGCTACTATGTTACATATGTGTTACATGTACAATCTGAATGCTGTATGTGTTACATGTACTGTACAATCTGACCGCTGTGTTACATATTCACCTTGTCTACTGTGTTACATATGTGTTACATGTCAGATATTCTGCTGTAATATATAAGTGCTACATATTCACCCTTTCCACTGTATTACATACACATGTACAGCCTAAATGTTGTGTTACATATGTGTTTTATTTACAATCTGTCTGCCAGGTTACATATATTTTCCTTGCTCATGTGTTACATATGTGTTACAGTCAGTGGTCAAAGCAGAAAGTTAGAAGAATCAGTATGGAAATAATCAAAGTTAACGGAGACTGAAAGTTTTACAGTGAAGTCGGAGAGAGAAGTGGCGGAATGACATACCCCGTGTTACATACACGTTACATGTATAATATGCTCACACGGTTGTCTATCTCAGAATTCCTACACTGCTACACCCTCCCCTAAGCACTGAACGCAGACCCTGGCGAAAGTGTCTACAGTCGCTTCTTCAGCCTCACCTGCGCACCTATCCCCGCCCTCCTTGCGAGTTCCATATGCTAGCAGACCCGTTGTGTAACAAAAACACCTGACTTCCGTAAGCAGCGTGACAGAGGCCTGGATCCGATCACATGTGCGCAATTTCAAACCGGGGACGTTTTTATCATCCTAGCCCCTGTGTTACATTTGTAGAGTTTTTTATGTACTAACGCACAGTGTAACTTCAATGCACTCCCGAGGACACTCCCCCCGTCCTGCCATAGTAACTCTCTCTCTTACGCCGGCTGCGGGCTACCCTAACTTTTGCCGGCGTAACAACGGCAGGAACTGTCCATAATCTCTTAACCCTACCCTTCTGCCTAATTTCCCTGCCACCCCTCGCCTGCCTTCCCTCGTAACATTGTCACGCCCCTTTCACCATAATTACGCTACAGATAGGGATGACAGATCCTAAGCTAGCTAAATCCGTATTTACGATGCTAAACATTGTAACTACGGAAGTACGGAATACTTCTCCGTGGTTTCAAGGAGTCGATTTAATTATTTTATTTATGTCTTTGGCGCTGTGGACCTAATTCAAAATTAAGAATCTGTGACTTTTTTAGTTGCGTATATTTAGGAAGGGGTACACTGCGCAGGCGTAGTAACTTAAAGTATGCAATTTACGCTGGGCTTAAGAACGGGACGGCTCTGAATCTCCATTATGAACCTATTTCTTCAAGGTTCGTAGTCACTTAAGAAGGAAGGAAGGGGTGTGCCAGGAAACTTAAGAACGAAGATAAGAAGATTGGCTGGAAGGAGGCATTTAAATAAGGAAATCTGGGCGCAGTTAGACAGAAACCTTCTTAATTAGCCTCCCTACGCACACAACTAAGAACCTAAAGATAAGGAAGCCCTGTGGCACTCGTAAGTCGGTTAAGAAGCTGAAAACCGAGGGTGTGTTGGGAAGCCGGCTTACTGTTTGTTGGGTATAATTAAGAACCTAAATCATTCTTAAGTGTGAATACAGTCCAGTGTCCTCAAATAGACATTTTTTGGATTTGTTTTTTCCATTGATTATATTGGGGTAAGCAGCCTTACAATTTATTTATTTCATTTTTCTATTTTTTTATGTTACACGTCTACACTATCACATGATCACTGTCTCACACACTCTCCCACTCGCACACTTGCCCTGTTATACACTCACACTCATCCTGTATACTGCATTACCCACGTATGTACTGTCTCACACGCTCCCCCTGGCTGCTAAATTATGCAATTACACCAGCTCCTGCATTAAACATCCATTTTATTTACTGTGTTACACACTTACCCTGACTGTTAAATGATATGATAATATCATCGGCTGCTTCACACACTCACCCTGCACTACACGCTTGCCCTATCTGACGCTCTACGTGGTCTGTCATCTTCTGTTCACCTTCACTGACAAAATTCATTGCAAATTCTATGTCATGTTTGCTGCTCACCCCGCTCGTTACGCCACAATCACAACCTGCTCTCTGCTTTACACCCCTTACCTCTCTACCACTGCGTGTTTACATTGTCTAGGACAGAGGGTTTTTTGTTTGTTTGTCTCTTTTCACTAATGATCCAGTGTTGTTATTGTCTGAGCCTCTACTCATTAATTTATAAAGAAACATTTATATAGTAGAAGGATGCAGTCTGAATAAAGTACAGAAGCAGCCGTTATTATACTGACCTGAGTGCTTAATAGAAATAAAATAATTGGCTACAAGAATGTAAGAGAAGCCTGGAAAACATCAAACCGCCACGTTTCCGATATATTGGGGAGAAAAGGGAGAGAGAAGGAGGGGGGACATGAAATAAATGGAAACTGGTAAATGCAACCCATGAAAAAGAGGGAAGACTGAGGACTCAGGGGGAGAGAGGAAGAGAGAGAGGGAGAGAGAGAGAGAGAGAGAGAGAGAGAGAGAAAGGGGAAGAGAAGAGGGAGAGAGATTCCACTCATCAGAGAGGATAGCTGAACTGTGCAGGTGACTGTCCAAGTCTTGGGACACATTTGAAATAATTTAGTGTTCATTTTGAGCTGTTTCTTGCAAATCTGTGTAGTTGCCAGCACGCAGAATGATATATAAAAACCTTCCATTAAATATATCATTTTATTATTTTATATATTTATTTAATGGCTAATAGGAAATTAATCGGTCACTGGAACGTAATTATACAACACAGAAGCCCAGGGTAGGTGTACGAGGTCGCATTGACTCTTGTTCGCCCCCAACATGTCACCTGCGTGATGTTATTTGGGGCGACGGTTCCCTTGGACGTGGGCCTGAATTGCAGCGTCCCCTCCGAACCATGAATCCTCAACACACAAAGTAATTCTCCCTCGTTACCGGCGTTGCCATGGAGACCCTCTCCTGGAATTACTATGTAAATATATGCGAGCAATAACATTGTTTTCCCGGGAAGGTGTATCAGTGAGGAGCCAATGACTGGCTCATTAAATATTCACATATTTATTGCTTACTACTTAATGTAAAATACCACCACACTCAGTAATTATAAACTTCAGAAAGAATCCAGGATTTAGTGGCTCAGATGTACCTCAGCGTGAGGGGAACGAGGGATGAAATAGTTCACAGTGTGTCTGAGAACAGGAGATGTGAAAACTTCCCCCTGTTCCTGATTCATTAAATCCATTACTGCGCTAACATCCTCAGCCCACAATTAAAGATATTCCCATTCTGTGCTGTCTCTCTAACGATGCTGAGCTTATGGAAAGCGTCTAATTGAAGCACTAGAGAGAGAGTGAAACGTGGAGATCTGCAGAGAGACCGGGACACGTCCTCAACCAAGGTGACAAAGACTTTTCAAGGTTAAACAAAGGGAAAGCAGAGGTGATGCCCATGGCGACCAATCAGATTCTAGCCATCGTTTTTCTAGTGCCGCGATTGGCTGAGATTAACCTTAATCTTAGCATAAAGCTAAAAGGATACATTGAATCAAGCAAAGAGACACTTATACAGTATGGAAAACCAAACTAGCCGCCACTGTATAGAGATGTTACCGACTATATCAAAAGAAGTCTGACAGAGAGGGTCCCATCAGACCCTAGTGCAGAGCTGCAAACTCTCCCTGAATATAATGGAGACTCCTTAAAGATAGGGTGACCTCCCTGACTCCGTGATCAGCGGGTGACCTCCCTGATTCCCTGAAGAATGGGTGATCCCCCTGACTCCCTGAACAGTGAGTGATCTCCCTGATTCCCTTAGGATGAGGTGATCTATCATATCCTTGCCTCCCAGAAGAGTGGGTGATCTCCCCGACTCCCTGACTTCCTGAACAGGGGGTGATCTCCCTGAAGAGTGGGTGATCCCCCTGACTCCCTGAACAGCTAGTGATCTCCCTGAAGAGTGGGTGATCTCCCCGAATCCCTTAGGATGAGGTGATCTCCCTTATCCCTGCCTCCCTGAAGAGTGGGTGATCTCCCTGAACAGCGAGTGATCTCCCAGAAGAGTGGGTTATCTCCCTGAAGAGCGGGAGATCTTCCGGACTCCCTGAAGTGTTGGCATTCTCCCTGCTTCTGATTCAGTTCCAGAATTCATTGCGGTATTAGGACAGAATTTAGAAATTGTCTTCTATTTCCCTGCTTTGAGGTCAACAGATTTTCATGGAGTCCAGGGCCGTAACTAGGGGTATGCGACAGGGACGGCCGTCCAGGGCACCAAGCTTAAGGGGGACACCAGTAAGTTAATATTTAGTGTTAAATTGGTTTGGAATTCAGGGTCGGGGGCACCATTTTTCTTTTTTGCCCCTGGCGCAAAAATTTCTTGTTACGGCTCTGATGGAGCCCAAGATGTCATGAAAGACTGGCCGTTATCTAAGACAACATGACTTCAGTAATGGAGACAGAAATGAGAAATACACTTTGGTCTCTTGTGAATGAGCTGCAGTGTCACCTACATTTATTTATCTATAAAGATGAAGAAGTCAGCGGATCCTATTCACAGTCTCCACAATAACACTGAAAGGATTTATTCACTGACAATATAACAATCAATAAATAATGATGCCGCCATTATTACTGACAAATAGTTCTACTGGCAGCGCTGGACACACCCACAGGTGGAGCTATTCACTGGACACACCCATTTGGTGTTACAGGACACACCCTTTCAGTGTTACAGGACACACCCCTTTGGCGTTACAGGACACACCCCTTTGATGTTACAGGACACACCCCTTTGGTGTTACAGGACACACCCCTTTGATGTTACAGTATACACAACATTCAATCTGAGATCCTAAATCCAAAATTCCAAATCTCTTCTCGTTAATATAACGCTTATTACTTCACACCAATCCAAAATTCCAAATCTCTTCTCGTTAATATAACGCTTATTACTTCACACCACACAACTCTATTATTGTCCCATACAGACCAATACACATCTAGAATCTAAATATGAATTATGCCTAAACATCTAAATACATTTAAAGATTGAATACCCCCCTCCCCCATCCACACACACACACACGTGATTTTTTCACACACATACACAAACACGTGATTTTCCCACACACACACACACACACACACATATACACACACACACACGTGATTTTCCCATACACAAGTATTACGTATAACTGGAAACCTACCATAGGCGCAGTTTACTAAACTTACCAAAAATATTGAAATATTTGACATAAATTGATTTAAATCATACATGACATAAATCTACTGCAGTAAAATGATTTTAATCAATCAAAAATCAGTTGGAAAAAGAATAAAATTGATATTTATGGTGTGCTTTCTAAAATGTACAGACGTCATCATGAATCATAGATATCAGCGTTTTCTCGTGTCGGCCAAAGGAGATTTGGGGCCAAATTTACTAAACTGCGGGAAGAGGGAAAGTGGAGATATTGCCCATAGCAACCAATCAGATTCTAGTTCTCGCTTTATTTTTATATACTAGAGAATGTCAGCTAAAATCTGATTGGTTGCTATGGGCAACATCTAAACTTTTCCTATGCTGCAGCTTAGTAAATTTGGCCCTAGAACTTTTAATGAAGTGCTAGAAAGTAAAACATGTGGCAAGAGGTTTAGTCGGTCATATTGTGACCAGTGGTGGTGGTCAAAGACTTCCGGGGCCAGATTTGCTGATAGCAACCAATCAGATTCAAGCTCTCAATTACTAATACATACTAGAAAATGTCAGCTAGAATCTAATTGGTTGTTATGGGCAACATCTCCAGCCCCTGTAGGGGAATGGTGAAATTCATGCCTGTCAACATTCATAGATGCAATACTTAATTACCCCAGCCATGGTCTGCCCACACAGGCGCTTTTGATGAAGTCACACCCACTTTTGTGTAAGCCCCGCCCTGGTGACGTCTCTCAGTGGTAAGTCGACATCTACTAAATTTAGGTGATTTAGGTGATATTGATTAGAAAAGATACGTAGGAGACATCCCAGCGATACATAGAACGATACATAGAAAATAAACAATGCAACGACCTCTAGACAGAACAAGCCAGACAACTTAGCCGTAAGCCAATCCTGCTAGAGAATAAGAGCGGGTCAGGTCACAAGGCCAGAGGGACCAATCCTGGGTCTGGAACTTACCAATGGGACCAACCAATGGAAGAAATCCATTCTCCCAGTACAATCACAGTATATTTAACCATCCACCGTACAACACTGGACCTCAATCACTGTGATGAAGCCTTTTCTTTAGACTTGGGATTCCATAAAATGTAACAATCTTATGAGCGTCCAGTAGTTGCCAGCGGTAACAGCCCAAAAAGTCTATTTATCATGTTTCACAGATTTAGCTGCTAATCCATATCACAGGTTATATCAGGATGCCGACAATTTATGCCAATAACTTCACATCTTTACCTTAAATACCATTTATTTTATCTCTCTCAGAAATTACTGAAATGTTACTTTTATTGGCTCAAAAACACAGCATCTACAGGCACCGCTAATTGTTACCTTACTGATCCATATTGTGTATAGCAATCAATAAACCATCAAGAGGCTTTTATTAGAGAACAATATGACACATACTATATATAGGAGGTCATCGTAACAAAACAGACAATAAAACAGATGTGATAAATGAAAATAGGTTCATAATAAAAGTTGGGGAGAATAGGAAACATACCGGTATATTGAATAAACTGTATGATCTAGTCAATGGGTCTGTAATAGGTGATGTCATTCATACTTGATTTTGTCCAACTAGATCATCAAACCTGTATGTTGAGTGAGCATTTCTGCTGATGCATATAACACGCCCACAAGGAACAATATGTACTAATCCTGAGGAGCCAGAGGAAGAATCCAGAGCCAATCAAGGCAAACATTGATCAAATTGGTAATGATAATTTTATATTGCACTGAAAATTAAATAACTTTCCAACAGCGAGAATGGCCAATAGACCAGTAGGATGCGTTTCACCCAAACCTGGGTATTTCGGAAAGCAACAGACGGGATGGGGACTGGGCTAATTTTGTCCTGACTGAGTGAGTATAAATGCGACGAGGCGAGTGTGAGACATCAGAGGACTCTCATGGAAATAAAAGATCTTTACAGACCAACAGTTTCACACCAATTGAGCCAAATAACTATTGTAGTTTTAGGTTACATAGAAGCATAGAAAATGGAGGAGATAAAAGACACTTGATCCATCCAGTTCCTAGCTCATTTAGTCTGTCTCTCTATGTTGAGTGACACAGGCCATGCACCATTTTAGTTGCTCTTCTCTGCTCCAAGCTATACATGTTACTTCCTCTAGTCTGTCTCTGTATGGTGTGTGACACAGGCCATGCACCATTTAGTTGCTCTTCTCTGCTCCAAGCTATACATGTTACTTCCTCTAGTCTCTCTGTATGATGTGTGACACAGGCCATGGACCATTTTAGTTGCTCTTCTTTGCACAGTCTCTAATGTATTTATGTCCTTCTGGAGATACGGCTCCAGAACTGACCCCAGTATTCCAGGTGAGGCCGCACCAATGATCTATAAAGTGACATCACTTCTACTTCTCTTCTACTACTAATTCCTCTCCTAGATTCCTTTCCTCCTCAATAGTATTAAAAGTGGTGACATTAACGTTATATTAAGATTTTGGGCTTTTGAGTCCCAAAGTTACAAGTGTTTATAAATTTCATTAATTATCCTAATTATTTGCCACATTTTAGTCACTTGAGAATGAACAAACTTGTTGTAAAACTTCTGTATCAGAATTTGGTCTAAAGTGAATTCTTCCATCCAACCAAAGCACAGACCCGCATCCTGGTCGTCATGGTGACAGTTGTGTCTATAGATTGCAGAATATGGGAATGACAGATGAGGGGGAATTTTGGGGGTAATCAGGGCTCTGTCTGTTCCATAGACTAATTGTAAGGCTGTAACGAAACTACTTCTCTGGAAGTTGAAATTGGCCCAATGTCATGTTAATGTCAACCAATAAAATAAGTCCAAAATGCTTAAAAAGAAAACAACTCCCAAAACAAATTTGTAAAGGGAATTAGAAAATACAATCATAAAAATCTTTACAGTGTTGGTGAATGAAAAGTTGTGGTTGTTAAAAATAGATCATAGAACATAATCCACTATATGTTCAGGATTCTGGTCACGTCTGTGGAGGATTGAAGCCCTATTACCACACTGACAAACACACAACCCCCCCCCCTGTGTATGTGCCACAGGCTGTCAAGAAACATTTGGTGTAACGGTCGGGGTCCTTGCAACCTTTGACCTTCCACTTGTAATGAGTCCTTGTACTTCAATATCTGCGTTTCTCAGTTATACAATTCCTAGCTCCACAATGGACACGGTTCCACTGCACATAACACATATTAAGCGGGATATATTAAGTTGACTGTATCTAGATGAAATGATTCAATTATTATCAATTCATTTTAGCAGAACGCAGCATTATTGAGGTGTAGGAGCTGATCCACACAACAAAAAGCTAAATCTGCCCTGGACAATCCAACAGCAACAAAAGTTATGTATTTTTTTGGTTTGTTTTCTTGCAAGATGAATACTGTGCCATTGCTTAGGACGCACATATACTGTACACGGCACTTTTATTGTTAAACACCAATAAAGCTGAGCTTGGAATTTTTTTTCCTTTTTGCCCTCTCACAAGGTTTTACTCAGGTGCAGATTTGTTCCTAGTTTTCCTGTTGCTTCAACAACGACTCAACAGATGCAGCTACAGACAGCGAGCACGATCCTCGGGTCCATCCGACAGGGGATTTACACACAGCGTCTGGAGGGATGTGCGCATGAACACCACCTTCATACGAAGGTCGGCGCACGTAATGTACGTTACGTATGCCGGCTGTTACGGCATCATAAGGTTGTGCGCAAGGTTGGGCTTTCCCCCCTTTTATGACAGTCGTATCTCCGCCGCAAAGACGGAGATCGACATGTAAATGAGGTGAAGGGGCGGGGTAAGCCCCGTTACGACCAGGTTTGCGGACATAAGGTCCCCGCTATGACAACGGCCGTAATGGCTGTAGGTCAGGATCCAGCCCAACGTACTGGAAACACGGACTTGTAACGGACTTCCAGCACAGATCCTCAAGATCGGGACAGCGTGCGCAAAGCAAGAACACAGGGGGATAGGGGGAGGTAGAGTGATAGGGGGAGGTAGGGGG
>WWET01003679.1:78187-103302 GCA_011038615.1 Limnodynastes dumerilii | reverse complement strand
AATGTTATAGTGTGTTACTGGTAATGGCAGTGTTACTGGATATTCTCTATCCTGTGTGTATGTTACAGATATAATGTTATAGTGTGTTACTGGTAATGGCAGTGTTTCTGGACATTCTCTATCCTGTGTGTGTGTTACTGATAGAATGGTATAGTGTGTTACTGGTAATGGCAGTGTTTCTGGACATTCTCTATCCTGTGTGTGTGTTACTGATAGAATGGTATAGTGTGTTACTGGTAATGGTAGTGTTGCTGGACATTCTCTATCCTGTGTGTGTATGTTACAGATAGAATGGTATATTGTGTTACTGGTAATGGCAGTGTTGCTGGGCATTCTCTATCCTGTGTGTATGTTAGATAGAATGGTATAGTGTGTTACTGGTAATGGTAGTGTTGCTGGACATTCTCTATCCTGTGTGTATGTTATGGATAGAATGGTATAGTGTGTTACTGGTAATGGCAGTGTTGCTGGACATTCTCTATCCTGTGTGTATGTTACAGATAGAATGGTATAGTGTGATACTGGTAATGGCAGTGTTGCTGGGGCATTTCCTTTCCTTTGTTTCTGTTGCATAGAATAGGTTATAATTGATTGAATTAGAAAGAAAAAAAGAAAGAATAAAATGCTGAACACGTACAAGTGAAATGTTCTTCTCTCTTTTAACTGTTACTCTTCAATTCTGTGCATCCGAATATTGAGGTAACGTGACTGCATATAAAGCCCTTGATAAGCGCCAGAATCTCATTTATCTTCCGGTTATCTACTATAGATTGTTTTAACGAAGCCATGAAGCGGGTAAAAAGCTGTTCCACTTGTACAGTGACTGTAAAATGGCTCCTTTCCGTAGTTAACGACGCACACAGAGCATATCGAGGCATCAATAAGTAATGGAGAGTATGCTTCACTCTGATAACTGCTAATGAGAAAACAAGCCTGGAGAAGTCTACATTTCTCCATTACAAACTAGTTAACTATACATTAAGGCCAATCTAACGACAGCAAGTAAACTCATTTCAAATGTTACCAAAGCAGCAAATGTTCTCACAGCTTTAGGTGAAGAAAAGGTGGATGTATACCATACAAGGTGGGTATATCACAGCCAATCAACATGAAAGGTACCAGTGACATCACTCAGGAACTGCCTGACTAATATTCACGAGGCCTGACTAATATTCATGAGGCCTGATTAATATTCATGAGGACTGATTAATATTCATGAGCTCCATTTATCTAACAGGCCCCTAATCCATGATTGTTAATATTTAAAAAATAACTGCAAAAAGGTTAGCTGGTCACAAACATATAATAAACCAATGTTGACAAGTTTTTGGTCTAGTAGCTATGTCTGTATAAATCCATGAGGTTGATCTGTTGGACATCGGCATTGCTATATGGACCAGCTCCACCATTAGTTTTTTCTGACCTCAAGGATGTTAAGGCCAGACATGGGGGTAGATCCAGACATAAGCGCTTGTTACGTCTCATCGCGTAGCGTATTTTCTATGCACTCCCCTAGTCACTCCCTTCGCTCGTACGTTCTTTGGCCGTTTGACGCTTCCCAAACCCTACCTTAACTTAGCATAAGTACTGACGTATCTAATGGATTTACGTACGCAGCGGCCTAACCCGGCCCATACTGTAAAATTTAAATGCCTCCCACCACCTCTGGGATGAACCTTCCCCTTCTCTGTAGTTACGCTGATGTTACGTACGGCGTAATATCTGCCAAGCGCATGCTCAGTAAGTACTAATGGGCGACATTACGTTAGCAGCAGCTAGCGTAAAATCGCTCGCTTACGTAGTTTAGGATCTGGCCCATTGATAGGAGATGCAACCAGGCCAAGAGAATGCTACAGAAGTCACAGGAGGTTCTAGACAAAGTTAAAAAAAATTGCTTGGTCACCCGGTCAGAACTGTGTTTTATATTTTTTAAAGAACAACTCATTACAATACAGGTGCTTTGTACCATCGTATTACAGCTGAATGCAGATTGCCGGCATTTGGCGGTCTACATTTTAGAAATGGACGGTGATATGACTTCTGGAGTCATGTGACAAAAGGTAAGTTGATTTACCCGACCCTACCCTTAACCCTTTCTTAACCCCAACCCTCTGTTTCCCGCAGCCTAACCTCTGGGGCAGGACTCACAACCCTGTTTTTTTTCTTTACATACGTGCCTAATTTTCCGAATCTAGCTACTACGCATGCGTCGTAACTATTTTACGTAATCTACGTAACGAAACGCTAACTCTAATCGTCCATGTCCCACAGCCTAAGATCACCCACCTGCAGACATTCTCATATATGTGCATCACCAGCTGCAACTGCGCCAACACCTCAATCACACTTCACCCAAACTACGTCTATAATAAAGTTTTATGGACTATAAACTTCATGATTTCCTGTCTGCTAAATTATTCCCTCGTACGTCTTGAGGCATCTACAGGCAGCAGACTAATTGCAAAATAATTTCTAATGATGGAAGAGGTATAAAGTCATTTCATCTATTATCGCCCTGATCACTTTCCACGTCAAGGCTCCGATTGCAATTTTGGCCATTCATTAATCCCTTCCTCCACACCCTACACTCTCTAGACACTGGCTGTAAAAACAGGAGGACGGCCTGACAATTTAATCAAAAAGATATCACCGTGCGCAGATTTAGAGAAAAAAAAAAGAATAGAAAAAAAATGAAAATAATTAGAATCCAGACCAGTCTTGCATTAGCTAAAATGGTTTTTCCTTTTAATATGTAAGGCGCTTCTAAATTAAAGAACGAGGCGAGTCGGAGCCATATCTGCCTAAGGAAATCAGATTTAATCATCAATGCATGTTCTTTTTTAATATTGCGACACTGAACATCAGCCACAAGAAACCGCAGTCACACAATGTGTAAAAAGTATTTATCTGAACACCGGGAACTGAGAAACTTTCACTTGTACTTTGTATTCTGTGCTCTATACATACAGCAACTGGCATTGAAATGATCTATTTGACACTTTGGACCAGATTCACAGTTAAGAATGATTCAGGTTCTTAATTATACGCAACTAGTAACAAGGTGACTTCCCTGACACGCCCCCGGTTTTCAGCTTCTTAACCGACTTACGAAAGTCATAGGTCTCCCTTATCTTTAGGTTCTTAGTTGTGTGCGTAGAGCGGCTAATTAAGAATGTTTCTGTTCCTCCCTCCACCCAATCTTCTTATCTTCCTTCTTAAGTTGTCCCGGCACGCCCATTCATTCTTAAGTCACCACGAACCTTGAGGAAATAGGTTCATATTGGTGATTCAGAAACGTCCCGTTCTTTAAGTCCTACGTAAATTGCGGATATTAAAGTGCTACGCCACGCAGTATGGCCCGGATTCACACCCCCGGATGTATTGCACATATGTCCGTGATTTACAGATAACAGCTACTGCGCATGCCTAGTAACTATTTTACATAATCTGCGTATCGTTTTTTTACATAGGTTGCATATATGCTGTATTTAAGATCACATATACGCAATCTACGTAACGAAACGATACGTAGATTATGTAAAATAGTTACTACGCATGTGTAATAGCTATTATCGGTAAATTACTGACGTATGTGCAATACGTCCGGGGGGGTGAATCCGGGCCTATATCTCTACCTAAATATACGCACCTAAATAGCACCAGATTCTTAACTGTGAATCATTTTCTCCCTGAAAATCTCCCATACTGGGCTTGAGGGTGCGGTTTCATGTCAAATCCCACCCCCCTGCCTAGTAACACGTTTCCTAGTATTGCTAGGGACTGGCCAGGACTTGATGACGGTCAGTGGGCGGGGTCTTAGGATGCGATTTTCATAAATCAGTTAATCAAGCCCCGCCCCCATCAATGCATCTATCGCTTCCCTCCAGAATCTTCCAGAGACACTGAAAAGTTAGCCCTGATTTAGACAGCCCCTGTGGTTGGTGCAACTATTTAGCTGGAAACTGTGCGCACTTACTTCTACGTTTGGGTCTAGTGTGTGCTTACTTGCAGGTACTATGTCTTCCCTCCTCCTCCCTTCCATGAAACACCCCTCTGAAAACAAGCTGACGCTGCACCGAGTAGAGTTCATGGCCCAGATCCAGAACAACGCTTGTGAGCGAATTTACGTGTGGCGAAGACGTAAAATCGCCTCTTAGTAAGCACTGCGCATGCGCCCCATAGAAAATACGCTCAGTAACGTAGCGTAATAGTGAACGTATGCGCCATTCACGTATGTGTCACGTAAATACTTACGTGTGGGTGTGCGTATGTGTCATGTAAATACTTACGTGTGGGTGTGCCAAAAATACGTCTGTAGTTATGTAGGCGGGGGTTTGTATTTAAAGTGTACAGTATGGGCGTGCTTAGCTGCGTAAATACGTGTTGCCCATACGTACGTGTGCGGATCCCATCGGTTACGTTGCCAAAAGTTAAGGTAGGATTTGGAAAGCGGATCTTGGACAAAAGCCGTACATTCAAGGGGTGTGACAAGGGAAGTGTATAGAAGGTAAGTACGCGAAAATACGCTACGCGAATAAACGTACGGTAAATGTAGTTCTGGATCTACCCTCATGTCTGGATTATCATAATCACGCGTCCAATTGTTCTGGGGACGTTCCAGTCGGGATTAGGCCAATTTTTTGTTTTTCTACGTATACACATTAAGCCGAATTCAGAAGTATTGCTGCCGCTATGACTGTAACTAACGGATTGCTGTGCGATTCTTACATCCAAGACCACTCCCCTCACACGCAAAGACTTCCATGCCATGAACTCCACCTTAACTGTTACACACCAAACTCACAAAAAATTGAGCTAGTGCGTAATATAGGATCCTACAAAAGCACTTAGCCAAGCCCTTGCTTTCACACCTTCCCCCACCATCATGTGTACAACGTTCAACAGAAAAGGTTCCGGCATGAAAGCCTGGATCCCAAGACTCCAGATCGGCACCATCAACCTTCCTCTAATGCATGTGCAGTGCCGAAACGCGTAAGGCTATGGGGAAACAGCCACATTTCTTAATTCTGGATCAGGTGTATGGTTATTTTCTGTGTCATTATGTGTGATATTTTCCTTTTTTCCTGTCTGGCTACAAAAAATTTCTGCCGCTGAAAAAAGTTTTTGGATAACAAATGATTTGGTGACATTTCTGTACAAAACCGTGATATGTAATGTAACGCAAAGAATGCTTCATTGAATAATCAGTCAGTCAAGTGTTAAACTTGACTTTATGGACTAATTCTGCAAATATAATTCCTAGTAACGTGTTTTACAGAATCTAGATTCGGAGCCCAGAATCTGATGGGTCAATATGGGCTACACCACTTTTACTTATAAACACATTAGTACATTTAGGGAAAAGTTTGTACAATGAAATTATCCATACTGAATAATAATAAGCCATAAATCATATATATATTATAATGGTAAACGTTCCGTCCCACCTCTGAATAGAACATTAGACGCACTCACCGCTGCAAGCCTTCCTGTTGCACAGTCGTCCCTCCTCCAGGACACCTTCACAAATGTGGCCATCATCAGGCGAAGACTGACAGGTCCTGGTTCTGGTCTGGAGCCCACCCCCACAGTCCCTGTTACAGTCCCCCCAGGAAGTCCACGCGTTCCATCCACCTTGTAAGACAAAACAAGAAAATTGAATCATCTTCAGAGTCTACAGAGACTCACATAACAGAGACGTAACATTGGGCTATCTGCAGAGTCTCGCACAACAGAGACGTAGCATTGGGCTATCTGCAGAGACTCGCACAACAGAGACGCAGCATTGGGCTATCTGCAGAGTCTCGCACAACTGAGACGTAGCATTGGGCTATCTGCAGAGACTCGTACAACAGAGACGTAGCATTGGGCTATCTGCAGAGACTCGCACAACAGAGACATAGCATTGGGCTATCTGCAGAGTCTCGCACAACAGAGACGCAGCATTGGGCTATCTGCAGACTCTCGCACAACAGAGACATAGCATTGGGCTATCTGCAGACTCTCGCACAACAGAGACGTAGCATTGGGCTATCTGCAGACTCTCGCACAACAGAGACATAGCATTGGGCTATCTGCAGAGTCTCGCACAACAGAGACGTAACATTGGGCTATCTGCAGAGACCTGGTTATGTTATATTATATTATACGTAGGTAAATTGTTCTTCTGTTTCCCCAATAGATGCAGTAGGGTTATCAGTATAACCTGAGACAGCGAGTAGCTTTTAGCGTTATTTTGATGTCCCTGTCATCCACTGTCGCATCGGGTCATGCAGCATTATGTCATTCTATTTAATCTAAATTACCTTCAATTCAATAACTGTCTCCATATCCATTCCTCCCGAGACCCTTAATATGTCCCTGAGACCTGCAATTCACCCTCTTCCTACCCCATACCCCCCTTCCACCCTTATTATAGCCCTGACACTAAAGACTTCTCCCCCTTTTTGGCCCAATACACCCTATCCCCTACTTTGACCCGGATACCACAACTTCAGCCCCTTCTTGGTCACTTACCCCTTCCCCAGACTCAGTATGTTCCTGCCACTAACACTTCACCCCTTTCTGCCTCTTTACTCCTCCCTCTGCCTCATCGTGGCTTTGGTACCAGCACTTTACCCGCTTCCTCAGGGGTGGAACTGCCATTGGTGCAACAAGTGCAGTGCCACCAGGACCCATGCTGATACAAGGGCCCACAGACATCATCACCGCACAGCCGAAGCTCCCCACCGAGTTACCTTGGAAATCATCAGGGCCAAAGCATATTTTTGCATCTAGGCCCACAACTCGCTAGTTCCTCCTCTGCTCTTCCTGCCCCATTACTCTCTGGCCTATTACCCTTCCATCCACCTTCCATTACCTCTAACTTCACCTTCACTTTTTCCCTGACAATTCATCCCTTCCTGTCTCTTCTTGCCCCTCCACCTTCACTAGGACTCTGGCACTAGCATTTTACCATCTTCATGCCCCTTACCCCGCCTTTACCTTCACAATGCTCTAGCACTTCACCCTCCTCCTGGGCACTTACAATCGCTATATTTTTGCATATGTTTCAGATTTGTGTATATTTGTGGCATTGTAATGCAAACAGGTCTGTCAAAATGTCGACAGGTCAAAATGTAGACAGATCAAAATGTCAACAGATGATTATTATGTTTGTCTTTGTTTGTAAGATCTGTAAAGTTAATATAATGGCTGCTTGTAAAAATATATCAGAAATGTAATATAATAATACTAACGTAATACCACTGTCAACATTTTGACCTGTCTACAATATGACCTGTCGACATTTTGACCGTCGACATGACAACCGACAAGGACGCAAACCCACATTTATTGGACATATTTTGAAATTCAATTTTTACATATACAATGTATCCTCAGAATATCTGATGAAGGAAAAACCCTTTCTCATCTGCTGGATACTGCCCCCTCCTTATCCCCTAGCCCGGCCACCACAATTACAACCAAACAGTGGACTGCCATGTACCATGGCTCCAGAACACTGATCTAGAACATTTCGAGATAATATATGTGGAATTTTTATAAGCTTTATATTATGGCCTTGCTGTTTAGAAAATCAATAGCCATGACGTTGAACCAGTACTTGGTATTATCTATGGAATGCTTCATCAATCATGTAGGACCCCCAGATAAGAAGATGGTTACTCTGATTTATCTCAGCTGTTAGGGAGTTTTCTTGAGGCCCAGTAAAAGTTTTATTAGAAACTGTCTTCAAACACTGTAGCCTGAGGGATGATCAGTCTGGTGAGGAACCCTATGCTACACACACAGCTGTTATATAAAATGTACTAAAGGGTCTATAAGGCCATAACCGATCTCACTAGAGCCCACTATTAGAAGACTCAGAATCTCAAGAATTCCTATTATTTGTAACATAGAAACATCGGAAGTGACGGCAGATAAGAGCCACATGGCCCATCCAACGTTTCGGTTTATTAACCTTCTTCAGGGACAGAATGTGACATATAATACCAAACGGTGAACATATAAATAGCCTACTGGCTAATACATCACTCACCCCACCACCATACAGCGTGTCCCAGCTGGAACGCGCCAAATCTGCGAACCGCCCTATTGTCGGGCATATCCACGTCATGAGAACGGCACCTCCGTTCTCATGGCAACATAGAAAACAAACACAGCCACGTGTGTCAAACCAGGAAGCAGAGGGCACAGGAGAGTGCCAAGGACTGGCAGCTATATATATATATATTTGCAGTATTTGGATCTAAAGATAAAAAACCTAGGTCCGTATTCAGAGATCCGTCAGTTAAAGGTACGCAATTATACGCAGGAACGTTGCAAGGCCACACCCATGACACGCCCCTCACACGGACGGGTTTTCTGTGACTTACAAGTCCATAAAGCATCTCTATCTGTACGTGTGCATTTACGTGAATATAATACTTACATACCTGCGTATCTAACTAACCGCACCCTCAAATGGTCATTTAAATGCCTCCTCCCGTCTCCTTTCACATAACTTTGCCCGTACGGATTTCAACCACGCCCCTCCGCACATATGTCCCCAAGTGCGATTCACAAGCACGCGCCTAATGGACTTCTGTGTGTAAATTCAACGTCAACAGCTTAAATAAAGTTACTGCGTATGAGCAATTCATCCGATCCTAAACATACGCACGGAACTCCGCGCAAAAACGGATCTCTGAATACAGCCCCTAGGCAGTAAAATCCACACTTAAAATGAGTCCAACACCAAAGGCTTTAAACCAAAACTAAACTAACAATATTCCAACAACCTAAACCTAAACTCCAAATATAAAACCATAGCTCCCCTCCCAAACAAAACAAAAGGAAAAAATGTCCCTCGTTCCGCAGAGGGACATCAGTAATGTGCTTAATTCTAGATGTAGAAAGTATCTGCCATATTCTGGAACCCACTGAGTGTAGCTCCACATTAAGTTGTATTAACAGAAACAAAAGCAAATTTAAAATTTCCACTTAGACATTTGGAGGATAGAAAAAAATCCTCAAGGACTCAAACTGTGACATTAACCTTCAATAGTGACATTGACGAACTGTAACACACCATATAAGACTGGTATAATGTAAGGTAATATAAAATCATTATTACATACGATTCAACACACATCAATATAACTTACAATAGGTATTACATACATCTTAAAACACAATCTTTATTACTTCAATATAAGATTGTTTTAACATTAAATATAAAAAAATAGCAGTACCATGGCCAATTAATAAAAGCAACTGATATGTGAATTAATATAACAATGTTATAACATGTAACTTAAAATAAAGTCATTAAATCCAGAAGCATAATACAGTGTGATTAAGTGAGTATCATACCTCAATGTATTTCAATATCCTTTCATATTCTTTTGTATTATTTCAATATTCTTATTGTATGATTCATCTTCCTATAGAAATCCCTTCTGTTTTATGTATATGTTATATTTTGGGATACAATCTATTCTTTTATGAGTTTATTTTTTGAAGTCTGGATCCTAAGTAACGATCCTTAGGTGAGTAGCGTTTCAGTACAGATTCGTTTATCACGTTGCCAAGGCAACACCAATCACTGCTCTGCACGGAAAGACAGACTTCCGATGACCGTGTCCGACCTTAAGTTTTCTGACTCCTGTAAGTGTAAAATGGTGGTGATGCTGATGTCTGGACTAGTGCGCAGTGTTTCAGCACCCCTTTACTGTACACAGGGGCTGCGGTAGCCAATCCGGATGGCCCAGCTGAATAGCGATTGTATCATGTTTAAAATGCTCGCAATGAGAACATTCCTACTGGGAATGGGAACCTATTTCCATCCAATAGCAATAGCGAAACAGCTGCGGCTGCGGTTAAGGTTAGAGCTTAAGGAAGGAGGGTTAGGGCTTGAGGGGAAGCTTGGGGTTAGGACTAAAGAAGTGGAATGTTAGGGTTAAGGCTCAGGGGGAAGGTTAGGGTTAGGCTAAGGGAAAGGCAGGGCGAGGGGAAGGCTAAGATAAGGGTTAGGAGAAGCCTTCCCTTTTCTCGCAATAGAAATTTTCGCTGCCCTGGGAGCCGCACCTCTGCCGCAATCAATAATGGAGACTGCCGTGCGATAGTCTTTCAAAAAAGAGACCATCGCACCAGCAAACCACACTCTGTACATTGTAATACAGGGGATGCCTGCAGGAGATCGCATCTAGATGATTTGCCGGAAGCTGACGGAAGAGTCATTTATTTCAATACATTTTGGGCCTGATTCAGACCTACGCTGTTGTGCGTAGAGTATTATCGCCAAACGTACCACCGATGCACGGCAATAGGCACTTCCCTTGCTCATGCCTAGTTTAGCATCCATACGCTCGGCAAACCCTACCCATACTGTACAATTTAAATGGCTTTCCCTGCCTATATTCCTTAACTCCAGCGTCCGTACTAACTTCGTACTATAAACACGCCCCGTCGTCGGAAAAAACGCAAACAATACGGACGCCAGAATCGTCGTTACGAAAAGGCCTTTGGTACGACCGGAAGTTGTCACTCTGCACATGCGCAGTGCGTTTTATCTGCAGTTTTTACGCTTACGATCAGCGTTAGCTCGCATGCGAGCGTAGGTCTGGATCAGGCCCATTTTGTGTGTATACTGTTTGGAAGAGTAATTCCTCTTACAACGCGTTCTGAAGGGGCCGCACAAAGGAGAATTCATGGTCTGAACTCCATCCAAAATCATAACTTAGGATCCAGCCCTGAATGAAAGGGCCCGTTCTTCTATACATTAAATAGACAACTATTGAAAAAAATATTGCTATATATTGTAGATCTGTTTAAATTCTACATTAACACGTCCATAAATTTGCATGACGATGATCCTTACTCTGGACTCATATGCCTGTGCTTTATATTAAGGGATCGTCTTGAAGTGCATATGTGTGGGTGATCTAATGAAGGGTCACATTAAAAGCCCACACAAAATGGTCACTTAGTCTATATGACCAGTAATAATCGGTTAATGCATACTATCCTGAAAATAAAATAAAAGTAAATAAATAAAAGTGAAGGCATTATTTACTTATAGTAAGGTTAAATAAATATATATAACCTTACTTTGATGACTGACAACTCTATTGTCTTTTATAGATTTAGTCCTTTATAAAAAGGTTTTTCCCCAACGATATTCTACTATTCACCCAACGGTGTAATACTCCATCTTGCCACTAGGTCTACCCTCCAAGATGACATAAGATGAGAGGATCGGCGTATTTGAATTAGAAAACAGGCACATGTTTGGAAAACACAAAGGAAGATAAAAATAATTAGAAATAAACTCATAATATTCACAGTCTACACATAAGGGAAGATAGAAAAAGGTTACAGGACCTTGAAATACACAACTGCCCTGGAAGAGTTGAGAGCAGCCTGAAGAGAGAAGAACTGTAGCATCCTTACCCATTCCTGGTATGTGCAGAGGAGGTTGGGAGTCAGACTGGTTGTGTTGTAGATCTCGGATTGAAACCCTGCATAAGCCCTTTGCACAAGTCACCTTGTGTTCCACGAAACTACACCTGAAAAAAACCCTTGTACAGTGCTACACACAGGTGTATACAGACAGACACAACTCAACATGGAAAGACCCGTTCACCGTGTCAGGGCAATAGCCAAAAATCCCGTCCAAGGCACAAATCAGTGACAATTCTTATAACCATTTCACCTCCCGACCACCTACTGTTGTCCACTTCAATCAAGCCACCAATCCACGTCAGGCTATTACTCTATGATCCCCTCCATCATCATTGTGGTCTTAGCTATAAATTCCCTTAAAGAGAACTCATGGAATGTAAAAGACAGATCACAAGAGAATTATGGGTCAACCTTATAATAGTAGCAGATAAAATTTGCCAACTTATACTGTGACCTAAGAAGGAGCTTGAAATGGAGAGGAAAGTTACTCCTGGGCTAAACCATGTTGATTTCAGGGGAGTGACAATTACACTGTTGCAAACAGTGTTATAGTTGAAAGTTGATGTTTCTCAGCCCAAGTTTAAATAACTTTTTGTAAAAGTAAAGCTGGTCAATATCTGTGCAATAAGCAAAAGCAAAGTATTCTCCCTGCATGCATAGACTAAATAAATTTGACTCCCCCTGAAATCCACATTTGTTTTGCCCATGTATAACTTTCCTCTCCTTTTCAAACTCTGAATTGGGGACCAAGTTTCTGATTCAGGGCCCAAGTTTCTGATTGGCCAGTTTTGTTGTCTTTGTCATTACTACAACTTATGCTTAAACAAAGCAAAGAATACATAAAAAAAAAACATTTGGCAGTCATATTATTTAAAAGGAAATAGTGCTTCAAGGTATAACTCTCAGAACTTGTGTGTTTTGAAGTTCCACCATGTTTCTATATAACATTGATGGGTTTTGGATTGGCCATGGTTGACTTCAGGGCTTTTGATATAGTAGTTGATAAATTTTTGATATGTTAAATAAGCTGTAGTGAGTGAAATGTGTTTATAGAATTACATTATTGGTCTATGACTGTTATTACTGGCATATGTGATTATTTAATTGTGCAACATATGTTTTGATTATCTAGTAACAGGTCTAAATAAGATTTCCTTGCTGCTCCCTATGATATGTGAATGTTTGACCATTCACCATGTTAATTGAAGACTATATCAGTTTGGATTGGTTTCAAGGAGCAGGTGGATTAATAACCCCTCCCCCGCTTTGTTAGGATATATTACTGAATAAGAAGATGTTTTAGTACTTCAGCAAGTGAGTATTAAAGCAATAAGTATTAGAGCAATAAACGTGTGTATGTGTTGTGTCCTGTGATCAGCAGATAAGGTCTTAACTCTAATCCATTTCCTGGCTGTTCTGAGATAAACCCATCTTCTTGTGAGCTACACTCTGCTGGCTACCCTCAGCTCTAATCCATAGTAAGTAGTTCAGGGGGATATCATCCAGACACCCACAAAGAGGAGTGCAGCAGTATGATCTGTTAATACCCAGCAAATCATTTTCAGATTTAGATAAAGGTGACTGGTGGTGTGAGCGACAATCTCCTACACTGCAGTAAGAGGAGTCAATGACGCTCCCAGGGTGTTAAACTATAATGGATTAAATTGGTTTAAATTATATCCCGTGGCAACTACTGGAACCTAACTGTTGGGAGCTATGTAATCCTGTTACTGGTAGCCAAGAGTGGGACCCATGTCCTGGTACACCTCATTGTCCAATTTCTCAATAAGCACCACTTTATTGTGACACTGCTGTAGACAAATTTCCAGTCATGTGGAATGATTAATGGACACTTATAAAATTAAAAATTTGTCTGACTTGATTTACTTTCATGTGAAAATGTGCTTGTGATTTTACGGCAAATCTAGATGTGCCCATTTTATTTTTTATTTTATATACATATACCTCTAAATCGAGCCATTATTATACTTTAGTTCATTTGCTATTTTTGTTGTTTTATGGAACATTAGTAGTTTTAAGTAAGTTTAAATATTTGAAGCTCAAATCTTTTCATCTTCTAAGCAATTGAATGCTTTTTGTAAATTATTGGGGGCAGCGATGGCATTTTCTGGTGCACAATTGGTCACTTTTTTATGTAATAGAAAAATGCTACAGGAGAGAGTCTGATGCTAGTATTAGGTTCCTATTTCTGTATTTGAAATACAAAAAAAAACATGCAAATGTAATGGTTACTGGATAATAATAATATAATAGTAATAGAGATGAAAGGTGATGTCTCTTAGTAAAAGTATAAATAACAGTATAATAGTAATGCTGGTCAGTATCTGTGTGATATAATAATAATAATAATAATAATAATAATAGTATTAGTAATAATAGTAATGCTGGTCAGTATCTGTGTGATAATATAATATTTATGTAACAGTATAAGAGATGAGAAGTACAAGCCTAAATAACAGTGTAATAATAAATCTGGTCAGTATCTGTTGCAATAAGCAAAAGTAACGTATTCTACCTGCATGCAAAGAATAACATTTATTTGACTCCCCATGAAACTTAATATGCCAGGTGTAAATTTCCTCTGGGTTTTCTCTTATTTTCAAACAGTTCAACCAAAGTTTTATCAAACCAAAGTGTAGATTTATTATTTAAATAACAAAACCACTATAAAAATGGAAATTGCTAAAAAAAAAATAAAAAAAATAAAAAAAAAATTCTAAAACAATAAATCACATAACCACTATAAAAATGGAAATTGCTAAAAAAAAAAAAAAAAATTATAAAACAATAAATCACATGCTATTTAGGAGTCTAGTTGTTTCTGACCTAAAATAGTTCCAAATTAACTGTAATATATGAAAGATTGTGCATTATGAATATATATATAAAGGCCGACTAGTGGCAGAGAGAGGTACTACAGCTTTCATACGACAAGGCAGTACTGCATAAAACTTGTGTTTAAAGCAAGGGTATCAGAATGACATTTTATGTTTCTATTTCAAATACTGTCAGGAGCTGCTGCTATCCTAAACCAAAAGTCAGTAAATTCTGGGGGTTGTTTTAATTCATTAAAAAACCAAAACGAAACAAAACAAATGAAACAGCAAGAAAAAGACCTATTATAAATCTAGCACATACTGAAAAATGATAAAAATGATGGCTTGAATGTGGTTGGTTGCGATGGGCAACAACTCCACTTTTTTTTTAAATAAATATTTATTAATACAACCCTTAGTTCCCGATTCAATTAAACGCAAAGGACGTGCTATTTTGGTTGCAATGGTAAGTGCTCAAATGTTTATCAAGGATTTTAATAAACACCCCATAGAGGTGCGCATTAAGATCTGCATATTTTGTCTATTGTAATAGCATACTTACCTTCACAACCAAAATAATGCCTTCGCTCCCGATTTATTTTTGAGTCCCTCAAAGATCTGGTTAACAGAACAACAAGGTAAATGGTATTTTATTTTTGGGTGCATTTTTCTTATATTTAGGTAATAATTTTTAAAATTTATGGAGATTAAGAAAAAAAAAAATGTTCCAGTTGCACTCTTTCTGAACATTATTACACAATCTAACACACAAATTACCTTATAACACATTCACAGCTTCATTGTACAAAAAGCCGCAACATCTGCAACGCAACCGATCGTAATGTATTCAGAATTTATTGGAGAGCTGCGCTGTGGAATTTATAAGTATGATAAATCTGCCCCGCAAAGCTACTCTCTACAACCAAAATAATAATTGTATTTCATACAGCAATAATAAAACATGCAACCTCGTGGAATTAAAACATCCGATAAATCTACTCCACAAAATAAAGTCACATTCCGTTCTTTATTCTGCAGGCAAAGTCATGGGCTACTTGCTACCTGTGCATGCTGCATCGGCTCATTCTATGAGATGCCTCTTCATCCATTCACTGTGAGGAGCTCTGCTGAAAGAGTTAATAAGGAAGAGAGCGTCCCTTCAGTCACTTTATAGAGCACCGATCATCTACAGTCACTGTGAGGAGCTCTGCTGTAAGAGTTAATAAGGAGGGGAGCGTCCCTTCAGTCACTGTGAGGAGCTCTGCTGCACTGGATGATGATTACTTGAATGTTTTACACCCAAACATGATCCCAATAACCTTCTCCAACAGTCGCTGGAGGGAGAATTACAAACACTAACATTCAGTATATTGAGTAGAGTTATAGCCTAGTAGTTGATAAGCTGTCTCTGACTACAGGCACTATGTGGAGCACTGCTAAACAGCCAAGATCAGCAGCTGTCTCCTCCTACAAAACTATGAGCAATAGTGTGAGCAGGAGAATGCTAAATACGCAGCCATCGCTGCATGGAGCTCTGCAAGACAAGGTTCCGAGGTGAATGATGCCACACACAGACACGATCCTCAAAGGACATCTCCCGATGAGACCCTTTCAGCAAGGAAATGATGAGGGGAATGGCATCGGCAGGCAAACACATGCAAGTATAAAAATCACTGTGAGGAGCACCGCTGACTTTAATGAGAGGGGTACGATCAGGGGCACAGGGGAGAAATGTAAGGGACCAGAATTTCAAATGTTTCAAAATATATAAAAAGGAAAAAAAAACAACTAATTGCACCATCGATGTATTACAACAATGCAGTCTATCAATTCATCATTAGTGACTCAGAACATGTGATGCACATTCATCATATTGGTGCCACCTATAGAAGTAAACAAGACATTATGGACCTGATTAGTTGCGTATAATTAGGAACCTAACGCATTCTTAAGTGTGAATCAGGTCCTATATTATCAACCTTAAAATTACGGAATGCCGTTCCGATGATCTAAATGTTGACAGTTAACCTTGGCGACATTAAAAATACTGACAGCATTTACCGTGACACCTGTCTAATTGAATATTGTATCGCCGGTATGTTTGCTAAGCATTACAATAATCCTAATCCTAACCACTAACCGGGAAAGCACCGCGGAGCGGAAATGTATT
Source organism: Limnodynastes dumerilii (assembly GCA_011038615.1). Classification (NCBI taxonomy): domain Eukaryota; kingdom Metazoa; phylum Chordata; class Amphibia; order Anura; family Limnodynastidae; genus Limnodynastes; species Limnodynastes dumerilii. The sequence continues at coordinate 86,847 of WWET01003679.1, read as the reverse complement.
GTGCCAAAATAAACGTTTTCTAAATTGGCAACAATACAATTGTCATTAGGTGTTGACTTTATCACCGTGGAAATAGCGACTGTACGTCTGTGCCGCAGACGCGTTTGCTTGCCATACGATTTATACACAGAACTTTTCAGTTTTCTGCGTCCAACGTCCCGATCGCTGATAATGTCATTTGCTGCCCGCTAACGCTAACATCCAGCCACTGGTTTGATCCGCCGTCAGCTCAGGTGTATAAAAATAAAAGCACAAGAAAACAGACGTCAATTTAATGGTTCTGAGAACCCTGGAACCACGTCTGACCTTTTAGGCGGTGTCAGAATTTGAGCGCAATAACATACAGGTTTTATTGATCCGGGAATCAACCTTTCCCCTGACAGCGCAGACTTATAAACCTGAAGCCTTCTCCCAGGTCCCTTATGAATGGAGGGGAAAGAGATTGCAGAGTGTTTCATCGATCGCCGTTGCAGGATCAGAATGCCGCTATATGGGGCTGTTATCTCTGCCTCTCCTCCAAATGAGCTAATAATTACTCAGCCTCACTGATAGATTTCTGTATTCCCTTATAGAATGGCTCGTTAGGGGTCTTTTGTAGAACCATAGATGAGCTATGTAATGCAGTAAAATTACAGTCATTACAATAGCAGCACGGTGGCTCAGTGAGTAGCATTGTGTTTCACAGCGCTGAGGTCGTGAGTTCGATTCCTGGACTATGCCTTATCAGTGTGGAGTTTGTATGTTCTCCCTGTGTCTGTGTGGGTTTCCTCTGGCTGCTCTGGTTTCCTCCCACACTCCAAAAAACCATGCTGGAAGGTTAATTGGCTGCTGAATAAATGAACCCTAGTATGAATGTGTTAGGGACCTTAGTATAGAGGAGCAGGGATTGATATTAATGTCAAATGTTCTTCATAAATCACTGTGGACAATTTATGGCGCTATATGAATAAGCATTTATAATAATTAGCAATTATTTTCAAATCTAGTAATTGTTTTGCAGCACCATAGGGCAAAGAAATGGATCCAGAGTGTAAAAAAGGTGGAAAGATACACCCGGGAGAAACCAACATGAACTGCAGGGGAAGCAAATGTCATCTGCTGCGAACAGTATTAGAGATGAGAGGTGATGTCTCCTACTACAAGTCTAAATAACAGTGTAATAGTAACGCTGGTCAGCATCTGCGCAATAATATAATAATAGTATAAAGATGAGAGGTGATAAATAGCAGTGTAATAGTAACACTGGTCAGTATCTGTGTAACAATATAATAATAATATAATAGTATTAGAGGTGATAACTAACAGTGTAATAGTAAAGCTGGTCAGTATCTCTGTAATAATATAATAGTGTTAGAAATGAGAGGTGATAAATAACAGTGTAATAGTAATGCTAATCAGTATCTGTAATAATATAATAATAATATAATAGTATTAGAGATGAGAGGTGATAAATAACAGTGTGATAGTAACGCTTGTCAGTATCTGTGTCAGTATACCCACCTCTTTCTTCTTAATATACTGTGTGTTGTCTTTATAGACTGCACAAGGTCAACCCATGTAGCAAACTGGTTCGTAGATTGCGTAATTAGCCTACCACGCATGCCTAATAGGCTAATTCTTAATTCTCCGCACCTGAGAAGCTGGAGAGTCTTAGGTCTGAATTACAGCCCCAGGTTTCTACAGTCGGGGATATACAGAAGATATTAGTGGAGCAGAGAATTCTTGTAGCACCTGCAGACGGTAATAATGATATTTTTCTAATTATGTTCTGCATCTGTCGAGCTTTCATTTCATTTATGAATTCAGACAAATGTGGAGTTTATTTCACACAATTGTTTAATGAATGTTTTTTGTGAAAACAGATATAGGAACTAAAACATATTATTATAAAGCACGAGTAAAAATATCTAATATCTGGTAACAATGGCTCCTGACCTCCAATTTTACTTTCTTTTCCGTGAGTGAGTTCAGATCAAATCGTGTACAATGTGCGCTAAGAATTTTTTTGCTATTTACTGTTTGCGTGAGCTATAAGACAGAATACTAAAATCTGATCGCATGGAGATCCGTTACTTAAAATGCCTCCGAATCGGAAGTCAGAATCACCAAATCCTTGTCTTTACTGTAAATTTTATCATAAACTCCTTCCTGTTCCCGTGGAGTAGCTGAAAAGTTATTTATAAACTGCCCGATGAAGCTGATATACACTGCGCAATCGACGACTGACCACCGCACTGCCCCCTGCTGGATGGAGTATGTGGGGGATGGGCTTGCTATGGTACCTGGGTTAATCTAGTTCTGCCCCTGTATGAACTGCCCCAACATCTATGGAGATAGGGCTGAGGCAGGGGGTACATTGCGTGTCATTGCCCCCATGGCCAGTAATTTGGTGAATTGGTAGCTTTTCTCTTTTGCATGTTAGTGGCTTTGGAATTACAAAAGAGCTTGCAACAATAAATTCCTAATTCCACCAGTAAAGAGCTTTAAAATTACAAAAGAGCTTGTTACAATAAATTCCAAATTCTACCAGTAAAGAGCGTTGACAATTCTAAAGAGCTTACAACAATAAATTCCTAATTCCACCAGTAAAGAGCTTTAAAATTACAAAAAAAACTTACAACAATAAATTCCAAAGAGCTTTGAAATTACTAAAGAGCTTGTTACAATAAATTCCAAATTCTACAAGTTTGGAATTTATTTGGAATTTGGAATTTATTGTTGCAAGTTCTTTTGTAACTTCAATGTCACTAACAAGCAAAAGAGGAAAGATACCAAAAGTTTAGAAAATGGTGCTCGTTTATCGTATCAGAGATGGAATTATTTATTACCCCAATTTAATGCTGCAAAAGGAAAGACAGAAGTGAAAGAAAGATATTTCTATGCGAGGAATGTAGCTGTCACATTACAAACAGGACGTTCAAACATTAAATAGGAGAAATGGCATCTAGTTTTTGCTCTAGGATTGAGTCTGCTGTTGCAGCCACTTTGGTAGGAAACACGATCCACAGGCTGACCTTGCGCACGTCTTGTAGGACAGCGCCTGATCCAACACCGCTCTGCTGGCTGCTCATTCCCACATCCTGCAATGATCTGTATTCACTTTCATATGAACCAAAGGTTATCGACAACTTTCAGGGACTCTGGAGTGTACTTAGTACGATCAATAGTGTATCCATAACCAGGGAGGCATAACCCCCCCTCCTGCCACCAGCCAGAGGCTCTCAACCACATGCCAAAAAGCATTTTAAGAGAAGTCATCTGTGATGCAGAGTCATTAACCCGCGCTCTCACGTTACTCATCGCCAACTGGCCTGAAACTGAAATACGCTGTGCTGAGATCCTGAGCGCCTGGAGGCTTCAAAGTGTCTTCTTCTCCTCTCCATCTCTGGTCGCGACTACTTCACTTTCCAAAAATATCGATTTTTTTCCGGACCTTCTGGCAACAGAAGTGTTTACTGGTGAGTCAAAAGGGGCTGAAGCTTGCCCCAAAAATTCCATTTAGGGTTGAGGTTTGGGCAGGTAAAGCTGAGAACACACTATTTACTAACAATGCAACATCATCACAGAACAGTAGTAGCAATTCCACACCTGACCTGCATACACACTGCTCTTTATATTACTGTGGATCTTTTAGAAACTGTTCCCATAATCCTTTACTGCAATGATACGCTCGCCCACAAGGTGGTGCTATGCAGAAATATGAATGGGAATGGTTGCAGTGAAGATCCTGGTCAGTACACACAGACGTTTTCTTCAGACATTAAGACATCGCTGTTCACAAAAATGAGCTTGTTCCAAAAATCACATTTTTCACACGATTCTGCAGATCAGGGGACAGTTTTCACGGGTAAGAGGTCAGAGCTATCTGGCGGTTATATCGGCACCATAATCATCAGATAACCCTCATGTGTGTACCCAGCATTAGAGACAGCGTTATTTTGCCCCAATTTAATGTTGAGAGTTAGGAGCGTGAATACACTTCACCCGGACGCCTTCCAGTCTTCCAGTGGTGTCAGCAGCTTTTCATGGTATATAATTCCAAACATGTTTACACAGAGTGCCGAGCATTGGTTTAAGGGGTCAAACTCTGACAGTTTCTATCAGGCAGCGGTCCCGCCCACAGTCCCGCCTATTCCTGTCCAGCTCCACCTAGCCCCGCCCATTCAGACTCTGACCCTGCTCTTTGCTATGGGGCCCAATCTGTCGCCTTCCACCTCTGCTTGTAGAGTGTCAGCCAATCCAAAGCCCTGGACTCAGAAATGACCTATAAATAAATCTATACCCCTAATCTCTGCCCATGTATCTGTGCTCGGGTCTGGATTGGCTGCCATTGATGTACGTTCACTAGGTGGTCCACCACTTTGATGGAACATCTCTCCAAATGCAGGAGATCACAGCAATGGGGTACAATGGAATCGGGCTTGTCATAGTTGTATGCGCATATGTTCTGGTCCTGTGCAGTGTAAAGGAACGCAGAAAACACTACATGAGAGGATTCCAGTTCTAGACTGGCTCGGGAGCGAGCACAGAATGGACCTTTTTGTATTATATACACAGCCTGACACATCTTTCACATCAACACCTCTTACACATCGACACAACTTACACATCTTACACATCGACATATCTTTCACATCGACACATCTTACACATCGACACATCTTACACATCGACACATCTTTCACATTAACACATCTTACACATCTCACAAAGATACAAAGATACAATTTGTAAATGATTTCATTTGTAATACATTTCTGGTGATACACTACACTACAGTTCATTGTTTTTGAGCTGGAATAGCAGCGTATTACAACACAGTATGTTCAGGCAATTATTTAACTAGGGATATATATATATTTTTTTTTTTAAGGGGTGTTATTTCACAAAAAAAAGAAAACAAACATTTGAAACATGCAAACTTGTATGAGCTTCTGCATTACACCTAGCAGCCTCTTCCCATACAAATCCGTTACCGTGTTTCAAAAGAGCGCCCATTTTCAGAACGTCCTATCCAGATTGGCCACTTTCGTAACATGGCGCAGTTGGAGCAGCGGGTTTTACGTTCCACTCTGCAAAAAAACTCAACTCCTGTGTGTTTAGTGAGGTTTTATGATGCCTGTATAGCATGTACACAGCGGCAGAGATAATGACTTGCAGCCACTTTGTGTAGGTAGAAACTATTAACCTGATTCACAGTAAAGAAAATGCGCTTTATAGGTGCGTAAATTTAAAAAGGGATATACAGCGCAGGTGTAGTACCTTAATATACGCAGTTTAAGTAGAACTTAAAACAGGACGGCTCTGAATCACCATTACCAACCTATTTCCTCAAGGTTTGTAATGACTTAAGAAGGAAGGGGGGTGTCAGCAAAATTAAGAAGGAAGATAAGAAGATTGGGTGGAGGGAGAGATTTAAATGAGGAAATCTGGGTTTGGTTAGGAAAAAATTTTCTTAATTAGCCGCCCTACACACACAACTATAAACCTAAAGATAAGGAAGCCCTATGGCATTCGTAAGTCGCTTAAGAAGCGGGAGTCGCTTTGCTATTGTTTGCATATAACTAAGAACCTAAATCATGCTTAAGTGTGAATACAGTCCTATATGTGTAATAAGTAAAGTGTAACTCAAATTACTGATGCATCCCACTTGGAGCATAGCTAAAATACATGTCAATGCAAATAAATCCCCTTTCACCTCAATGTCATTGCTTCACCTGACAAAGGGCAAATATCAGAAACTGTATATAGAAGTAAAAATAAGTCTAAAGCTGGCCATACACTAGAGCGATTATCGGGCCAATCCTTCAATTATCGCGTAAGGCTCCCGAATTATCGCGCAAGTGTATGGTAACGATTTTTCGAACGAGAATCCAATAATCGTCCAAAAATGGCTTTTGATCGATTATTTGATCTTTTGACATGTTTGATTTTAAACGATAAAAAGCACCACATTTTTGGAAAAATCGCTTAGTAAATGGCCATTTCACAATAATTGTTAGATCTTCGGCAATAAATTTATGGTAAAGTAGAGGCGTGCTTATGCAAATGAACTGTGACATTTCATGCAGCACCTGTGTTGAAACACCTGCTTATATATTCAGGTGCATCCTTGTGTATCATGGATTTGTTGCTGTGAACTATATTATCAACTGGGACATTTCATGCACGCCTGTGTTGAAACACTTGCTTATATATGCACATGGTAACGACTGCCCTTTACGTAAATTTTTAAAGAAAATCTGACGATAAAATAAAATTGTCGTACTGTGTATTGGCAAAAGCGATATTTTGCACCCGACAAAAGAAGACCAAAAATCTGCGTTTTTTTAAACTTTCGAACGATTATTGTATGCAGCAAATGTGATGTATGGTGCCGATATTATTTGGGACTGTAGAGGAAAAATCGGCAAGATTATCACAGAATTCATGAGATTTTCGATAATCGCTCTAGTGTATGGCCAGCTTTACTCAGACTGTAAAGACTCATCCCTAGAGCTTATATAGCAGAATACTAAGAGGTTGTAATGTCATTTAAAGAAAAACAAATAATTACTTATTTTGACCACTAGGTGGAGCAGTTTTGTTGGTGCACATTCAGTATTTATTACTACATCGATGAGAAAAATTCACAAATACAGAAATATATAAATACAGAAAGAGCCAGAGAATTGAACCTCCAAATCATCTTCACCTTAAGCTAATGCCCATGGGGTACAAATATAGACCCTCTAAATGTCACACCCTAATTCCAAAGCTAGATATACTATAATTAGAAATCCCAAATTATTTTGGGGGTATTTTACATAATGATCATTTTGAGAGTCATCTCTTTGTTATCAATCACTTGCAGAGACTGAGCCAAAGAGAGTAAGAGTAAAAATAGGGGGAAAATAAGTGTTTCCCTGGAAATATCATGGCGCAATGTCAGGAGTTTCCATTTATTTATTTATTTAAAATTTGCATTGCAATTTTACAAATTGGTATCAATGACAAAGAATATAATAAGCTAGAAATTACATTATATAACAAATCATAATTTGTGCATTATAAATGTGTAATTAGGTGTTAAATTATTTGTAGAGAAGAGAGTAATATCTTTAACAAAGTATATTATAATTAATAAATTAAAGTAATGTTATTGACGAAGCATGTAGGAAGTTTCAGGCTATATTACAAAGTATAATTTGTGTATTAAAAGAGAGTAATTAAATATTAAGCTGTTTGTAGGAGAGAGTCGCCGTGTTGCTTTCAGTCGAGAGAAATAAAATTATTATGTGTAAGGTTGAAACATTAAAGGTCCATAATATTATGTACAGGGAATCATGTTGTGTGTTATAGAGTAGTTATTTCTGTTTGTTTGTTTATTTTGGGGGGGGGGGATTAATCAGTAATATATTTATATTGGCTTCACATACAGCGGAAAATAATTATGTTCTTTTTTGTTAATCTGGAAGAGTTTCTGTCCAGTCCATCTTAAGTCTATAACGTCATTTTTTCTCTGAAAAGTAAAAATGGAGGAGAGGAGTAGATGATCCAGGTAATCTTTTATATCCTTGTGAGATTGTTTCATTCATGGGAAGTTTTATTAAAAAAGCGCCCATTTTGGAGTCAATGGTAGATCATTTATTAAATAATTTTCTGAGAATTTGTAGTAAAAAACGAGTGCAGTATTTATAACTTTGGGAGCCTGACTCCTCCCCCAATATGGCGGCTGCACACTTTCAAATGGCAGGAGTGTCTTACTACAGCAGATGGATAGGGATTCACCTACAGGGGGTGCCTTGACGCTGGGCAGTGAGATAACCCAATATAGCTATATTGTGACCTAAACCTCATATATATATATATATGAATGTACTGACAGATAGGACCAGATTTACTAAGCTGCAGGAAAGGAAAAGTGGAGATGTTGCCCAAAGACACCAATCAGATTTTAGCCAGGGTTGACGAATTTTGGAGCTTCCCTCCGGGAAAACTCAGAGGGAAAGCCATGGATTTCTGCAAGGGGGCAGGGCTTAATGATGCGATGTAAGCCCCGCCCCCTGTCAATCACTCCTGTGATTTCCAGCGTTTCAGGGAATGGACGGGGCTTGATGGCATCATTAAGCCCCGCACATCCCTAGTAACGCTAGGGATTACAGTGATAATGGATGGCTGGTGGGGCTTGCGGGAGCTTTGCCGGCTCTCCCGGGATACTGGGAGACCTGCTCAAATTTCGGGAGTCTCCCGGATATTCCGAGTAAACATGCTTGGGACAAATATAAGGAGATCCTAAATGTCAAACTAAATTAAGGGTAAATAGGGTCTGGGGTCAGTATAGTGTTTGGGGGCAGAATGGACGGGCCATGTGACTCTTATCTGCCGTCGCTCTCTATGTTTCGCTATAAACGGGCTTTGATACGTACCAGTGTCTAATCTTTCCACCTTTCCCTATCCTGTATCCATTACGGCAAGTGACAACATAATAATGCAGCCTGTGTTCTTAAATGCTTTCTTTGGAAAACACATCCTGCAGTAATATGATTTTCACAAAGCGTTCCCTTAATTAGCCTTATTACCACCTCATCCTGAAAGCTATTGTGCTTTGTAAACGTTTACATCAGGCCACAGCGCTCGCATAAAAATTAATCACGCCTGGTTGAATTCCAATTACAAGC
>WWET01003679.1:15746-44176 GCA_011038615.1 Limnodynastes dumerilii | reverse complement strand
GTCTCAGTCCTTTTCTTACTTATAATCTAAATATATACTTATAAAACTCCCCTGTTTTCACTTCCAGTGCGGAGCTTTAAACGCCTCACTCCTCTCTCTGATATAACGTCTGATCACTTTATTCTCTCTTATACGTTGAGTGAAATATTTACGAAGCCTGTGAGCGATTCGAGAGGAGAGTTTTTTTATTCTTGAAATGGCTTATTTCCCGTTCCACACTCCAGATTACTAACTGATGAAGCATTTAAAGTTGTTCCCCAGTTCTTTAATACAGAGATACAGATAGCATTTTACAATTATGTGGTTAGACTCATTATTGGCACAGCAGGTGCTTTACGCCTCCCAAGACATTTTCAGTTTCAAGAAATGCTCTTCGAAGCATCATAATGTTTCTCAAGTTCTTTATGTAATTCTAAATTCACCATTTTTACAATAAAGTGCATCGATTCCTGATGCCACCTCTAGTGTTCAATTCTCCCAGGACCCATCACTTGTAATAAATATATTCCTAAGTATTCTTTCAAGATGGAGTTGGAATAAACTTCTAAATGTCTTACTGGTTGGAAGGAAATAGAACATTGCTCTAGATCGGACAAAGTTTGTGAGATCCCTAAAGTGGCTCTTTCTTCAGATTATTCTGGAAACTGTTAAACATCTTGTTGAACTGAGAAATTTTGTTGGAAGCCAATTTACCCAACAATGTTATCTTTGGGCTTTGTGGGAGGAAATTTGATCACCCGGTGGGAAGAACGAGTTATGGGACCTAAGTGTGAAATGTATGAGCGTATTTTTACGATCAGTTAAACTGCGCATGCCCAGAACACAAATATACGTACAGAAACCATGGCCGACTAATTCACATCCACGGACGTCTGACAGGACTGATGCCCACATCGGCACGTAACAAGTCCCACAGGCGTGGCTAGAGGGGAAGACTCTTAATGCAAATTACCTGCACACAGGCTACTAATGTACAGTATGGGCGTTCCTACAGAGCTAGGACTGATCACAGGCAGGAGCATTGCGGAAACTATCATACGCACAGGAAAAGGTAAGGTCGCCCTCAACCACTCGTAAGTTGAGGAATTGTATTGGTTGCTGTGAGGCTGCGCATCTTCTCTTACTTATATCAGACCCACACCTACTGCGTGTTTATAATCAATGGCTGCGTGTTTATAATCAATGGCTGCGTGTTTATAATCAATGGCTGCGTGTTTATAATCAATGGATGTGTTTATAATCAATGGATGTGTGTTTATAATCAATGGATGTGTGTATATACAATGGATGCGTGTTTATAATCAATGGATGCGTGTTTATAATCAATGGATGTGTGTATATAATCAATGGAAGTGTGTTTATAATCAATGGATGTGTGTTTATAATCAATGGATGTGTTTATATAATCAATGGATGTGTGTTTATAATCAATGGATGTGTGTTTATAATCAATGGATGTGTGTTTTTAATCAATGGATGTGTGTTTGTAATCAATGGATGTGCGTTTATAATCAATGGATGTGTGTTTGTAATCAATTGATGTGTGTTTATAATCAATGGATGTGTTTATAATCAATGGATGTGTGTTTATAATCAATGGATGTGTATTTATGATCAATGGATGTGTGTTTATAATGATGTGATGTGTGTTTATAAGCAATGGATGTGTATTTATAAGCAATGGATGCATGTTTATAATCAATGGATGTGTGTTTATAAGTATGTGTTTATAAGGCTCGTTTTTTAAAATCTTTAATGGATGTGTGTTTATAATCAATGGATGTGTGTTTATAATCAATTAATGCGTGTTTATAATCTATGGATGTGTGTTTGTAATCAATGGATGTGTGTTTGTAATAAATGGATGCGTGTTTATAATAAATGGATGTGTGTTTATAATCAATGGATGTGTGTTTATAATCAATTAATGCGTGTTTATAATCTATGGATGTGTGTTTGTAATCAATGGATGTGTGTTTGTAATAAATGGATGTATGTTTATAATAAATGGATGTGTTTTCATAAAATAAACAAATAAAGTCTTGTTTTTAGACTCTTGCTGATTTTACATTTTGTGCTACTCTTTAACCGTCAAGTTGCTATTTTTTGTGTATAGTTTAATAATTTTATTTTTAAACTAATGACCTTTAATCTTTACAAACACAATTACATTAACATCTATATAACAATAGTGGTTGTTCATATTGGTTATTTTTTTAAAATTATTCTTTTGTAAATGTTTTATGAAACTTTCTATATGTAGTGGTTCATAGTTCATAGTTGTTCATTAGTTTTATAACTTCATTTGTTTATGTTTCATGTTTATTTTTCATTCTTGTTTTATTTTTATGGTTATTTTTTATTACAAATGTTAATGGACCAGATCCTAAAGCACGTACCCCAGCGATGTTACGCTAGCCACTGACGTAAAATCGCTGATTTGTACTTCATTTTTTTTTAGAAATAACATTTATTTTACTTTGCTCGAGCCTAATCAGTGCATTTAGTTACATATCTTAGATTCATAAGCAGTTTTAAGCACTCACGTGCCTGATTAAACGCAGGAAAGACGTACGTCCTTACTTTGGGGGAGGGGTTAACCGAGTTCTTTCTATTCTCTGAATCGGTATTGCGGATTCTTTACGTGCGTATATTTAGGTAAGTGCGCAATTTTACTCTTAAGTGTGAACACAGTCCATAGACCATACCAACTATGAGATAGAAAATGTAAACCCTTTAATAAAGAAGTCAATGAAGATTAAATAATGAGTTAAAATGCAAATCTATCAACACAATTTCTATATTTATAGTAAGTGCAATGTTGTATTTGTTAATAAAAATATATCATTACTATAATAATTACTTCATACAAAATATCTGAGCATTTAAAACACTGCAAACAGCCTAATACCTGGGGATATATGTAATGAATTGCAAGCTTGCAGCTCACTCTTAGCCATTGTTTTCTTGGAATGTTCTTAAAGGCAGACTTCAACATACATTCCCTTTAAAAGCATTGTTGTCAGAATGGCAGGTAAGCATTACAAGCCTGTCATGTATTACATATAACCCAAAGAAAAGTTCATCCATTTTTAAGCCACCACTTACCAAACCTACTGGGCTGTAAGTTTTATTTCTCCTAACGAGGAAACCTGTCTCGAGCAAATGAAGCTCTGCCATGGTAGCACCAGGTTGTCAATTGGCCAACTTGACGATGGGTTTGTATAACCTAAGGGATGTCAGGCAGTCAGTAATGAAGGCAGGTGGAACTCACAGAGAATACAGAAGGCTTACGTGGCTGGAGAGTTTCAGAGCAGCTGGGAACTAATCAACTGTCAGGACTCCACACTGGTCCTGTAACTCTCCTGCGAGTCTGTGATATTCATAAGCATCGACCGAAACACAATCCTCTAGAGGCTTTGACCTCTTACAAGTGTATGCATTCTTGTCAAAGCCTTGAAAAGTCCACATCTTTATCACACAAAGCTATTCACTGGGGCATTCCCAAAGCATCCAGCAACACGTCAGCTCTGGAGGTGTTGGGCTGAAATCTTGTCGGATTTCTACAGTTTATACCTTTTCATAGGTAACCTTGGACCCTTAGTAAGCCATTAAAAGTCTCATTAAGCAGGACACTGGCTCACTCCTAGACTTGGGACAACAGTAGATATCCCAGCAAGTATGACCTTATGTAATAAGTTATGGCAATATATAGAAAAACAAAAAGAGAAACACAAACCACAAACTATAATAGTATGATATAATAAATGCTTAATTATTATCAAATAGAAGCTGGTGGGTCAACAGAATGAGAAAATAGCAAGTGATCATTAAACTGCAGAATAAACATCAAACAAATATGAATATAAATATATTTATTCCTAAAGGAGTCTTGTGTTGGACAGGTCATCATAATCCCCTTCTAGAGATCAAAGCCCATTACAAGGTCAAGGGTAGTTAGTTAATAATCCATGATTGGATGGTGAGTTCTCTCCAGCCTCATTGGCCAACTGTAGGCTAATCCTTGGTGTGTTTAATCTCTATGAAGCCCATGTTGGTGGCTACCAAGAACCACAAGTAATCATCTCTACAAAGGACAGATCACGTGCAGCCGGTTGTAGTGGGTTGGATTGCCAGACCACCCACTAATGCCCCACCAGGGAGGTGCCACCTAGACTCTCTCAGCCTCCACTCTTGCTATTTGCCTCTGAACATATCACTGGAATTAATCAGGTCTCTAAAGTAGAAGCACAGAACCTGCGGACTAAGTTCCTGGTGCGTTAACTTTCCTTGCTGCCTGTACTGAAAGATGTGCCCAGCTATAGCCAAGAAGGCCTTAGCACCAGAGAAGAGAAGACTACTAAGGTTAGTAATACTTAATGGGATATATATAGTGACAGAAATGGGGGGGAGATAAATAGCTAATTTCCATGAGAGAGCCATGTACCATTGGTTCAGCCTTCTTTATGAGAAAACTGATTGCGTGGTGTTCCGATACGATGGTCTGTTTTGCGACAGTCTCTATTACTGAGAGCAGCGTTGCTGTGATTCTCGGAGTCGTGAAGATTTCTTTGCTGACAGGTAAGCCCTTCATCCTAACCCTAACCTCAACCCTCTGCTAAACCTAACCCTCCATTTCACGCAGTCTAACCCTAACCTTCCTCTTCTGTCCTAACCCTAACCTTATCCTTCTTGAGCCCTAAACCTAACCCTCAATGTCCTGTAGCCTAAAGCTAACCCTCCTATCTTCAGGCCTAACCCTAGCCCTCCTAACCCTAAGCCCATCTCCTCAGCATCTGCATCCCAGGGGTAAGAAATATTTTAAATTCCCTTGTTCAATATTTTTGGAGTCTTTATAGATGTGAGAATACAGAAGATGTGATCATTTAGCTCTGCACACAGGGATTGGTCAGTTATGAAAAGGTGTGTACGTTTATGCAACCAATGAACTGGTGAGCACATTTATGCAACCAATGGACTGGTGAGCACATTATGCATCCAATGGACTGGTGAGCACATTATGCATCCAATGGACTGGTGAGCACATTATGCAACCAATGAACTGGTGAGCACATTATGCAACCAATGGACTGGTGAGCACATTTATGCAACCAATGGACTGGTGAGCACATTATGCAACCAATGGACTGGTGAGCACATTATGCAACCAATGGACTGGTGAGCACATTATGCAACCAATGGACTGGTGATCACATTTATGCAACCAATGGACTGGTGATCACATTTATGCAACCAATGGACTGGTGAGCACATTTATGCAACCAATGGACTGGTGAGCACATTTATGCAACCAATGGACTGGTGAGCACATTTATGCAACCAATGGACTGGTGAGCACATTTATGCAACCAATGGACTGGTGAGCACATTTATGCAACCAATGGACTGGTGAGCACATTATGCAATCAATGGACTGGTGAGGACTTTATGCAACCAATGGACTGGTGAGCACATTTATGCAACCAATGGACTGGTGAGCACATTATGCAATCAATGGACTGGTGAGCACATTATGCAATCAATGGACTGGTGAGGACTTTATGCAACCAATGGACTGGTGAGCACATTTATGCAACCAATGGACTGGTGAGCACATTTATGCAACCAATGGACTGGTGAGCACTTTATGCAACCAATGGACTGGTGAGCACTTTATGCAATCAATGGACTGGTGAGCACATTATGCAACCAACCTTCTGGATCAGGTTATAAGAGTAGAATATATTTTGACATTTGGATTTGTTAACCCCTTTTATTAGGGGTGTGAAGACAGGAGTCCCAGGAGAAGCGAGTGAGTCAATAAGATTGATTGCGTTACAATAACTCACGTCACAAATGTTTTATTAATGGTTGTAACAAAAACTGCCGTAAAAGATTTTCACAATTTGACCTTAAAACTGCATAATCGTGATATTTCTGGAGACCTCATTCTGTGTTACCGATAATGCCATAATAAAAATAATAACCGTGTCTTAAAATAAATGGAAAGGGTTTTTTTTTTTGCCAGAAAATATATCTATTTTTTTTTTATTATTATATTTCACGGTTCTAAAATGTTATTTTTATTACGAAAGTATCGATTGAGCTTTGGCACAACCTATTTATTTACACACGGCTGTCTGACTGCGAAGCAAAACTATTTACTGACACTATCAGCGAGCAGCGATTCCCTGTAGTGATCTCAGCAGTCAGAGAGCAGCAGAGTAATTGATAAAGGGAATAAAAACACAGGGAAAAGTTACTAATGTCAAAGCCGCTCTCAGATCATTACAACCTCTGCAACGTGTGATACAGTCACTCTACCAGATCAAACAACAGAGGCCCTAATCAGTCAAACCAATAGATAATCAATAGGCAATAAGTACAGATTCAAAACTTGAGTACAAGCCATGCCTCCTCTGATTAAGTACAGGACAAGCCTCTTCTGGCTGAGACCAAGCCACGCCTCTTCTGGCCGAGAACAAGCCACACCTCCTATGACTGATTTAAGACACGCCTCCTCAGACTGGCACAAGCTACACCTGATCTGGTTGATCACGAGCCACACCACTTCTGTCTAATATAATACACACCTTCTCTGCTTAGTAAAAGACACGCCTTCTACGCCTAGTACAAGACACCTCCTCAGGCTGGCACGAGACACACCTCCTCAGGCTAGCACGAGACACACCTCCTCAGGCTAGCACAAGACACACCTCCTCAGGCTAGCACAAGACACACCTCCTCAGGCTGGCACGAGACACACCTCCTCAGGCTAGCACAAGACACGCCTCCTCAGGGTAGCACAAGACACGCCTCCTCAGGCTAGCACGAGACACACCTCCTCAGACTAGCACGAGACACACCTCCTCAGGCTAGCACGAGACACACCTCCTCAGACTAGCACAAGACACGCCTCCTCAGGCTAGCACGAGACACACCACCTCAGGCTAGCACAAGACACGCCTCCTCAGGCTAGCACAAGACACGCCTCCTCAGGGTAGCACAAGACACGCCTCCTCAGATTTATTGACTTGAATCGGGTGCTCGGTTTGTACAGTGTTATACGCACTACCTCGCAGGGGTACTAAGTCATTACAATGCACCTATAAATTGTAACACTACAGCTTATAACTGTGTCTCTTAATGAAAGAACCTCGGTTTGTGAACTTGATATTTTATTAGGAAGAAGCATCGTAGAAGCAGTTGATTGCCCAATCTGAGCTCTATAAAACATCTCTGATCTCTAACAAATAACAATAAACAGAGCTTGCAGATATACAGGCGCATTTAAACACACTGTAAAACTTAATAATACACAAGTCCTCCACTCTCCTCTAAAAGCATGCAGATAATAGCAGATAAAACGTTAGATTAACTCCGCTCGTCTTCCCAGGTTACCCGGCGACAGGACCATAGTGTATAAAAAAACGGCAGACGCCTCTTCATGGCACTGACTCTGCCAGCGTGGTGATCATCTTGTTGGCATCATGCCACACAAATGGGCTTCATAAATCCAGGTTTTTCTTCACATTATCTTCTATCGCTGGAGTAGTGACCTCAGATACTTGGCTCAAACCCAGAATGTCCAAGAGACTCCTAAATTTCCCTAACTCCCAGAAGAGCCGTGTTCTGCCCAGATGAGGTGTGATTGTGAGGAAAATTGTGCAATTCAGTGCGAAACGCGTCATGTCACAGGATAATGGGGAAAATTAGGCATTGGCAGCTGGAGCGCAGGGAACTAAGTATGTAAAGTGAGTCTCAGTCCTGAACTTATCCACTGAACCTCTCTTCTGACGTCTTAATACTAGAGGTCAACATTCAAATTTTGACCCAAGGGCTTTCTAGGTGCCTTGCAACCTCCCTCCACCCCAAGACAGATTAGCAATAGTCGGCTAAAAGAATTCTGTAGGTTTGTAAATGTGTATTTCACTCTCTAGCCACTAGTGGCCGCCCTACAATGTCCTGCTTACAGCCTGCTCCCTTTCCCTCTCTCCTCTCCTTCCTGTTCCTCAATACCACCACCAACCACCACAGAGGACAAGGACTCACCATCTGTCTACATTGCCGACACTGATAACTGGCTTAGCTGAGCTATGTCCATCAGTGCAGGGTAAGATTCCCTTCCAGACTACTGGTGTCATTTCCCCCTATGTCACACAGCAGTCTTCCTGCAAGTATCTGTGCTGTCACTGAGCTGTCTATCAGTACAAGATGGCCTTTATCTTCACTGTATTTTAAACGTCTGTGATTACCATGGTTGATACAAGAATAAACCTCTCAATTTCAATTCTCTATTATATCCTAAAGTAGAATCATAACTTTAAAGTATACGTTGTGCAATAAACAGTTTATAATAACATTTACTTGTTAATTAAAGCTTCATTCCTTTGTCATCAGTCCAGCTTAAGGAAAGTCTTCTAGATTTGATATTGATGTATTGATGTGGGGGGAGCAGCTGTTCTCAAAGCATGGAAAAAAAAGCAACTCTGCACCTGGTGATGGAGAACTGCTGGGGGCGACACCTTTATAATGTGCCATCAGATTGACCTAAGATATAACGCTAGATTTACTAAACAGTGGAGCACATAGCAACCAATCAGATTCTAGCTCTCACTTTCCCATTCCCTTCACCAGAACCCATTCCATTAGGTATCAAAAACTCTGCTCCTAAAGTGTCTGTCTGTTACTATGGTAACCACCATTGTTGAGGAGACAAATAGTTTTTTTTAAATATGGGTGAAGTCATTTCACAGGTGAGTGCGAGTCGTAACCTCAGAGCATATTGTACCTAACTGCGCTATAAAACCAGAGGTAACACAACCAGTGAGAGCTTTATATTAACCGTGACATCTGCTCATTAATGACCCTAAACAACTAAATAACAGCCACTCAGTTACCATAGCAACCAATCAGCAATTAGTGTGGCTCAATCATACAAGTTAACTTAAGGAAGGAAAATCTTCGTAATGGCTATTGTCTAATGCACCCTTGATGCTCTTTATTATTTCCTTAATAGTTTTTTTCTTTTATTTTTGCATGATATTTTTCCTGTCAGGTCCAAAAAAAACACCCCCGAATCTGCCTTGACACCCAGGACTGAGATTTTAGGGGGGTTTATTTATCAACGAGCGGAAAATCTTAAACCCAGACTCCAGCTTAAGCTGGATTTAGAGATTCACTCTATTCAGTAAAGCCACCTTGTCGGTAAAGGTCACGGCTACAGGTAGCTAGGATACAGCCAATCAAAAAATACATTATAAGTACAGTGACAGCCATTATTATAAAGGGTATATCTATTTTTTATTCTGTTTTCTTTTTGATTAGTACCATTTACAGATCGCCACTAAAAACCCGGGTTTTTGGTGGGGTTATGAAAGGTACCAGGGTTTTTCCTGTGGCGGACCCCGGCAATGTGAAAGGTGCTGACCCAGATTTTTCAACCCAGGTCTCACCTAACATACCCAATTGGAGGGATTTGTTACTGTTGCATAGCCGCATGCAGATTGCGGGACCCAGAATTTCCTGGGTCTACCCTGCTGGACATAACCAGGTTTTTTGTGAAAAATCCAGCAAATCACCCGGCAATATCCCGGGTTAATAAATGTGAAAGCGGTATTAAATGAGTTTCTTTATTTGTCTTTATTGCTGAATTCGGAACGAAAACTAGAAATCTGTGCGCAAATCAGGGAGGAGCCATACAGTACACGATCAGCCGGGACAGGAGAGCCTAAGCGTCCTCTCTCCAGCAACAGCCTGGACCACCGGGGGGACGATCAATCCGCCAAATGTGCAGCGTAAAAAGGTCATAATCCTGTGACAGTCAGTAAAAAGGTCTGTTTTTATGACAGACTAGATTCATGTTCTCAATGGCGGCTCAATGAAGCAGGGAACACTACATGTATTTCACACAATTATAGCGCAGATCGTTACCCGAATGATTTAAACAGTATCCCATTAGTGTGCACGATCCGGCATAATCCGGCATAATCTGTGCACGATCCGGCGTAATCTGGTCAAAGGGCATTGCGTTGTGTGATTTTATTTTTTAAAAGTCCTGATTTTAACGATCAACGTTCTTCCAAATGTTAAGGGTGTAGAGTCCCGACCTTCTGTCCAACGATATTGCATCTACTTCCTGACGTTTCTTTAAAAGATTTCTGCGCGCTTTGCGTACATACGGGTGGGTCTGTAATTACGCAGCGTAGAGGGAAGTGCACGCCCCCAGAACTCCCCTCTAACGGCAGTCAACGTGGACACTTACATGTCCAGAAGGCTACCCTAAGTGTGACCATCAAATCATAACGGTGCTTCCCCGCCCCCTTCATATAAATGCCTATCCAAGCCTGTACAGCGGAGATACGGCAATCGTATACGAAGGATCGGCCCCTTCATTGTACCTCCAGACGTTCCGTACGTTTGAAGGTGCGCTTGCGCGGACTTACACAAATGACTTGGATAAGTCCCCTGACATTCGTCACTCAGGATCCGGCCCATTGCTGGCGTCAGCCTGTGCATGGATCGGGCCGCACATCGGGATGTAAGTCGGCGCTAATGTTGTTTAAGTACATGGCATCCTGTGAGAGGTTATGCAGTGTGTGCCCAGCTTTGGGTCACTTGCAAAAGGAGATGGAGTTGAATTACCGCTTACCCAATCTGACCGGGCACCAACGTTAAAACGCACAATGTCCCCTAAAGAATACCGTGAAAATATCCAACGTTATAAATAACACAGGGCGTATCGTTCCGAACGTTTGAAGGTGCGCTTGCGCGGACTTACACAAATGACTTGGATAAGTCCCCTGACATTCGTCACTCAGGATCCGGCCCGTTGCTGGTGTCAGCCTGTGCATGGATCGGGCCGCTCATTGGGATGTAAGTTGGCGCTAATGTTGTTTAAGTACATGGCATCCTGTGAAAGGTTATGCAGTGTGTGCCCAGCTTTGGGTCACTTGCAAAAGGAGACGGAGTTGAATTACCGCTTACCCAATCTGACCGGGCACCACCGCTAAAACGCATAATGTCCCCCAAAGAATACCGTGAAAATAGTTATAAATAACACAGGGCGTATTCAGAGATCCATATACTAAAGGTACGCAATTACAGGCATGGCCGTGGCAAGGAAACACCCACCAACAACCCCGACACTCCCCTCTCCCCGACACTCCCCTCTCCCGGACACTCCCCTCTCCCGGACGTGTGATCGGTAACTTACAAGACCCTAGACCACTCTGTTCTTTTCGTGTGTACTTACGTGTGTATATGTGCTCCGTCCGTGCGAATCTTGTTAACGCCACCTCCACGCGTTCACTTAAATGCCCCCACACACTTCTATGTTTATTTTTCCGTACGTCTGATTTTCGTGCGTATGTCCGTAAGTGCGATTCACATGTACGTCCGTTAGGCACTTCCGTGCGTATAGTCAACGTGAACTACGTACATTAAGTTACTACGCTTGCGCAGATGATCCGATCCTAAAAATCCGCACGGAACTTCACTCAAAAACGGATCTCTGAATACGGCCCCCAGTCTCTAAATTAGATGTGCAGCAAATAACAACCTCCCAAATCAGCCACCGGATATTGTAGATGCTAAATAAATAGACATTAAAAAACATAGTTGCAGAAAGCTCAACAACACGTCTATCGTCTCTACCCGCGTCCTACTCTTGTTTTAATGAGCAGAAGTGGTTGTGTTTCTTCCAAACCCCTAGCACGGAGGCGTATTTCCTTCTGTGAATGCACTCTCCTCAGACCGAGCTTCTTTCAAGATGGCTGCACATTGGCGTGTTCTAATTAAACGAAATTAGCAATGCTCCCTGTAATTTCCGAAGCTAATAGCCCGTAGCCAGAATCCCCGGCCAGTAACACGGGGGACGGCCGAGTGGCAGGGATAGAAATCTATATGGAGAGTGTGAGCGAGCGGTACAGCCATCGCACTGATGTTTATCACTGAAATATCTGGCCTGGGGCGCTGTACTTTACCTGCAGATATGAGATGGAATGTGACAGCCTGGATGCATCCGATGGCTTTTACCATGTTCCCAGGCTCTGCTGATTACAGGGATTAGCTGCATCGCAGGAAATGAACATTTGCTCTTGTGTGAATAGCAAATATATAGATTTTTCATCTAAAATAAAGTAACAGATTTTTCTAGGACTTTTTTTTACTGAACAGAGGATGTGGATGTCATCGCATATAAGGGTCAGAATGTAGAAAATTCCTATTTTATCTCTCTTTAGAGAGGGGAGTTATTCTTTCATTGGCTTGTGGTATGAATGGTAGCTTGTATCATTGACGAAAATAGATACATAGAAAATTGCTATTGGCTGTTGCGGCTGCAGCAAGCTCAGGTCAGGGTTAGGACTAAAGAAGGTAGGGCTAGGCTTCAAGAAGGGAGGGTTACAGTTAGGACTGAAGGAGAAGGTTAGGGTTAAGCTGCAGGACATAGAGGGTTAAGGTTAGGCTGCAGAACAGGAAGGGTTAGGGTTAGACTGTGGGACATGGAGGGTTGGAGTTAGGCTTTAAGAAGGGAGTAATGGGTAAGGTTAGGGTTAGGGTGCAGAGCATGGGCGGTTAGGGTTAAGGCTCAAGAAGGGGAAGGTTATAGTCAGGCTGTGGGAAACGCGATATCTTCACCACTCCGAGGGTTAGATTTACTAAGCTGCAGGAAAAGAAAAGTAGGGATGTTGCCCATAGTAACCAATCAGATGCTAGCTCTCACTTTCCTATAACATAGTAGAAAATCAGATGCTAGCTCTCACTTTCCTATAACATAGTAGAAAATGGGGTCATGTGCTCCTTGCCTAGAGTGGTCATGTGCTCCTTGCCTCGAGTGGTCACATGATCCTTGCCTCGAGTGATCACGTGCTCCTTGCCTCGAGTGGTCATGTGCTCCTTGCCTCGAGTGGTCACATGCTCCTTGCCTCGAGTGGTCATGTGATCCTTGCTTTGAGTGGTCATTGATCCTTGCTTTGAGTGGTCATGTGATCCATGCCTTGAGTGGTCACGTGATCCTTGCCTTGAGTGGTCATTGACCCTTTCTCTTCTGGTTTTATCCGCCCTGTTAAAGTTTTGCACCTGGGACAAGGTTTTATCTTTCAAGTCAACCACGATGGTGATTGTATAAATTTATACTACACAGGTAAATGCTTTGTGTGCAAATGCTCATTTCTTAAGAACTCTATGACATAAACTTCTAAATGTATTATATTTCATATAAAAGAAAATAGTTTTGGCTATAGAGGAGGGAGAACCATGGTTTTAGGAGTTACATTAATTATTATTCCATAAATAACTAAATTTAAACAATACAAATATTGGAACGGATCCTCAACTACGTCTGTCTTCCACATACGGCGGTAAATTGCCAATAGGTAGCTACTGCGCATGCATATTAACTAATTTACGTAAGCTACGTATTGTTTTGTTACGTAGATTGCGTATATGCGATCTTTAAGACTGTATATACGCAATTTATATAACGAAACGATACGTAGCTTACAGAAATTAGTTAGAACGCCTGCATAGTAGCTTCCTATCGGCAATTTTTACGGCCGTATGTGGAAGACGGACGTAGTTAAGGATCCGTCCCATTGCGTCTATATAAATTGTATCTATGTTGATAAAGTCTCAAGTTGTATTTCACAATCCAAATAATTTTATTCCTAACACACACGAGAAGCATCGGGAGACGTCACACTTCCTGCACAGAGCACTATGAATGGAAGCGTAATGAATATTGTAATGTCTGTCAGTGAGGATTAGGTCATTATTGACCGGTAAAGCAGCGTTCAGGAAGTTGCTCCTGCTGAGCTCAACCGCATTCACCAGCATAGCAACTCATAAATATGACATCATGCACATAGCAAACACTTAATTGGGGAGGGAAAGTGTCACAACATCCTGTTTTGTGTCTAGACTACAAGCAACTAAGTTCCGTAGAGGTCACAGGATGACTGGATGAGGCTTTTGTTTGTTGTAGGACAGGTCCGGATAACCTGTATGCTTTGTCAGGTGTCCCCTATGCCGATGCAGACAAAGCATTCTGGGATTTGTAGTTTCAAAAAACACCTGGAGAGTCACGAGTTGGTGAAGCTTGTTGTAGGTCACTTAGAGACCAGAGATCTGGACTTACAAGTGTAAAGAGCAATTCATGAAGCACAGAGAAGCCATTAAAATGGAGCCTCTTAATGGAATGACCAAATACAATGCATGAAATTCTAGAGTAAACCTTTCCCCAACAACATGGAACCATCCATAAATTTATATGCCTCTAGTAACCTAGAAAGAGGTTCTTGACAGCATATTCTTGGCATATTTCATAGGTTGACATTATTGACCAGTATTTGGGGTCCTTGGAGGTGGAAGTATCAGGACCTGGCATGAGAAGAAGCATCCTGCTCCTTGGTGCTAGAAACTTATCTTAAAGGAAATGCCACCTTTTAACCATGTGAGTTGACCCATGCCTAAAATATACCCAAAACGGATTGAGGGTACCCATGAAAAGCCACAAAAATGGGTACAAACTTGTACCAGTGTACAACCATGAGGAATATGGAGGCACCTTGGAAGTGTAAGTTAATAATATACATATGATAGCCATCGGCTAATTGTGCCTCTTTCTGAGATGCTTTATCATTTCAGGAGGCTTTGGAACAGCCTCAGCCGTGTGAAACCGAGTACTTCTGACAACTCCAGATTTCAGACAAACAACACAAGTATTAAGGGTTATGTATTACAATTTACAGTATAAATGTGACATCATACTGACGATGGTTTCCGACTTCCTATCGCCGCCGCCATTTTAAGTGCGAATGGATCGGAAATCTGAAGATAGGGCCCTGGACTTGGACGTTCATGTGAGTGAGAGGAGTTGTTACCTAAGGGCTTCAGCAGGGATCCACTATCGGAAGCGACACACGCTGCGCTCGTAAATCCAAAAACGCAGTCCATTCAGACCTCAGGAAGGTTCAGTGCGAGAGCTGATTCCTTCTAGATCTGGGAGGATTACAAAGAGGCAAATTGTTTTTCTCTGGCTATTGTGGCAAAATAGGTCTCCTTGAGTTATAATAATATATTGAGTTATAATAATAATATATTGAGTTATAATAATATAAGCGGCGGATGGTTCGGTCATACAGAGAATTTTTAGACACTGATCTTAGAATCAACAACCAAACTACGTTTTAACGCTACAGCCCGGACAGGATCAGCACCTCCATATCGCTCTAGGAGCGGTGGTGACATGTGTTTCCCTTTCGTCTCTAGCTCTAGTCATTGGCTGGTTGGCTGACAAAGACACAGGAATTGGTGCATAGTAGAATCTTTGTTTTTGAAACTGGTTTTAGGGTGAATAATAACAGGAGTAAATACATTTGTCACCTACTTTAATACTAACATTGGGCAACATCCAGAACTAATAACGACAGCCGATATATGTAAACCGCTGTGAAAGTCGCGCTTTGCGAGTGCACGGCACCCGATGTTACGCAACAGAACACACCACGTACGGAATAGGCCGTTGCACATTCAGTCTTCCGTATGTTGGGGTCTGACAGACCTCCGTGTGTGTGAATATACGTCTGAGTGTTCCGCCGCAGCAGCAATGCGCGCACAGAAGATAAGGCAGGGTTATGGACACGGTAGTCACCTACGTGAGTCCGTACGTGAGAGGCAGTGTCATGGCAGTGCCCTAGACTCCTACGTAATCTGCATACGTGCACATTGATTAAGTCTGGATCCCGGCCACTGACTGGAATCTCATCCTGTAACAGGCAAATTGACTTTGTTCAATGGAATCCATTCTATGAAGAGACATCTGGACAGACGTATTTAATCCATTAGCCAATAATGATCATTAAACTACCTATAATTGCTTTTTTTTTTTGCTTCTCTGTCATTAAATTTAAGGGGATAGGAAACAAGACGTCTGGATACATAAAATGACCATTTGGCCTGTCTGGCGCTTCATGTGGCCATAGAAGACTGATGGAGTCAGTTACTGGACCATGTGACATCTTCATAAAATCCACTTCCTGTCACAATCCTGTCCCCTGGTCCCCTTCCTGTCACAATCCTGTCCCCTGCTCCCCTTCCTGTCACAATCCTGTCCCCTCATCCCCTCCCTCTCCCAAATGTGTTTCCCTTTCGTCTCTAGCTCTAGTCATTGGCTGGTTGGCTGACAAAGACACAGGAATTGGTGCACAGTAGAATCTTTGTTTTTGAAACTGGTTTTAGGGTGAATAATAACAGGAATAAATACATTTGTCACCTACTTTAATACTAACATTGGGCAACATCCAGAACTAATAACGACAGCCGATATATGTAAACCGCTGCGAAAGTCGCGCTTTGCGAGTGCACGGCACCCGATGTTACGCAACAGAACACACCACGTACGTAATTGGCCTCTGCACATTCAGTCTTCCGTATGTTGGGGTCTGACAGACCTCCGTGTGTGTGAATATACGCAGCGTGGATACGTCTGAGTTGTTCCGCCGCAGCAGCAATGCGCGCACAGAAGATAAGGCAGGGTTATGGACACGGTAGTCACCTACGTGAGTCCGTACGTGAGAGGCAGTGTCATGGCAGTGCCCTAGACTCCTACGTAATCTGCATACGTGCACATTGATTAAGTCTGGATCCCGGCCACTGACTGGAATCTCATCCTGTAACAGGCAAATTGACTTTGTTCAATGGAATCCATTCTATGAAGAGACATCTGGACAGACGTATTTAATCCATTAGCCAATAATGATCATTAAACTACCTATAATTGCTTTTTTTTTTTGCTTCTCTGTCATTAAATTTAAGGGGATAGGAAACAAGACGTCTGGATACATAAAATGACCATTTGGCCTGTCTGGCGCTTCATGTGGCCATAGAAGACTGATGGAGTCAGTTACTGGACCATGTGACATCTTCATAAAATCCACTTCCTGTCACAATCCTGTCCCCTGGTCCCCTTCCTGTCACAATCCTGTCTCTTGGTACACTTCCTGTCACAATCCTGTCCCCTGGTCCCCTTCCTGTCACAATCCTGTCTCTTGGTACACTTCCTGTCACAATCCTGTCCCCCCTCCTGTCACAATCCTGTCCCCTGGTCTCCTTCCTATCACAATCCTGTCCCAATCCTGTCCCCCCTCCTGTCATAATCCTGTCTCCCTACTGTCACAATCCTGTCACAATCCTGTACCCTGCTCCACTTCCTGTCACAATCGTGTCCCTTGGTCCCCTTCCTGTCACAATCCTGTCCCCCCTCCTGTCACAATCCTGTCCACTGGTCCACTTCCTGTCACAATCCTGTCCCTTGGTCCACTTCCTGTCACAATCCTGTCCCCTGGTCCACTTCCTGTCACAATCCTGTCCCCTGGTCCACTTCCTGTCACAATGAATAATCAGTCCCTGCCCCATTGAAGCTACATCCTAAGGTCCATAAGACATACACACACACACACACACAAACATACATTAGGGTTCATTTATTCAGCAGCAAATTAACCTATCGGCATGTATTTGGGGTATGGGAGGAAACCGGAGCACCCGGAGGAAACCTACAAAGACACAGGGAGAACATACATACTCCACACAGATAAGGCCTAGTCTGGCAATTGAACTCATGATCTCAGTGCTGTGAGACACAATGCTACTCACTGAGCCACCGTGCTGAAAAAGCATGAACACCCCCATGTTGTCCCTACCAACTTTACTTACAAGAAGCAGAATGACTTTTTTGTCTTAATAATAGAATGCAAATAATTATTATTACATCACATTATTATTATTATTACTAAATTAAACATTTGTGGTTTCTGCAGCAAAAGCAATTTCCAAACAGCGTCCACATAGTTTGCTGTCACTCCAAAATGTTCCTGTGACAGCTGCATCAACGAGACTCAGTCCTGTGCGTGATGTCATCCATCTCACTATATTTATGACATCACAGGGATGGCAAGTGATGATGTCATGCATAAAAAAAATGATTTGTTGGGGGAGGGGGCGGTCAAAGAAATGTTAAAAGTTAATTTCCACAATCAATGAATTAGAACATTGTATCTGCTAAGCAAACCGCCTCTGTGATGTCACTGCTTCCTAGTGACACCATTGGTTGAACCCAAAAAAGTATCTAAAAGGTACCTAATAGCATGTAAAATATTACTGTAATATGACATCACTGCAAAGCAAAGTCGCACATTTAAATCTTAAAGTAACACAAATGTTATATTTTATTTTATTTGCCAGTTCTATGTCATCACATTGAGAGACATTTTATCCTACCGCGTCCTTCTCATCTGACCTTTATTGTCTCAGAGACCAGAACCTGTAAACCTGCACAGTCCTTTTATCCTGCAGCTGTGTATAACTCTCCTGCCATCCGCCTGACAGATAACACATGATTTAACACTTAAGAAAATAAAGGCAGAAAGTTTGTTGAACTGTTTTAGCGATTTGTGGGAGGCTGCAATCAGAAAGAGCTTCAATCACTTGATGACATTAATAAATCTTCAAGTTCTCGGTGGAGTTTCAGAGTTATCTCCAGTATGGGGAGAAAAGGGCAATCATTGCAGCAATGCACAACCTTGATAAATATGGCACCTATTTCTTTCCAGGGGGGTGGGGGAGAGGGGGTATGATAAATGGATCTCTTGATTTGAATATGCAAAACCACATTTCCTGCTATAGACACCTACGAACAGCAATTGCACAACTGACAGCATCCAACAGCATAAGAAGTCAATGTGACAATGTGATGGGGCTTTTAAGCATGTGAGGGTGCAAGGAGATAC
Organism: Limnodynastes dumerilii; assembly: GCA_011038615.1. NCBI lineage: Eukaryota > Metazoa > Chordata > Amphibia > Anura > Limnodynastidae > Limnodynastes > Limnodynastes dumerilii. The sequence goes on along the minus strand of WWET01003679.1, from coordinate 25,388 downwards.
AGGGATACATGTGATCATTACATACACACACATACTGTATACACACAAATACACACACTATAGACTATTAGCATCTAGTCCTCGGCATCTATTGCTTTCTATGGAGCAACGCTGGGTTTTCCAGAAGCCTGTAATGTGATATCTACCCAGCACCTCGGTAATTCAGCATTAATATAATATGTGATAAATAAAAAGTACAGATCATTCCCACATTCATTAACAGTGAAGAGGCGATAATTCACACAGACTACTCAACACCTCCTCTTATCACCTCACTGATTGCTAGCTCTGTGGGCGAGGGACATACATGTTTACTGTTTCATCTCTTACTGCTGATAGAGGAAAAACAAAATGTTCTGGATATGTTTTTTAGGTACAAATCTCATGGGTGACGATGGTTGGGGTGGAGGTGCCAGGCATACATATGCTGAGTGGTTGGTGACACAGGCTAGACTGGCACCCGGGTAATGGCAGGGGCACTGAATTGGGCATAATCTTATTACACTCTACATATGCCACACATGGATAGGATGAGAGACTGGCACCCCTGTGCTTCAGCACTGGCACCTGGGTAATAGAGGGGGCACAATCGTATTGCACTCTACATATGCCATACATGAACATGATGAGAGACTGGCACCTCTGTGTTTAAGCACTGGCACCTGGGTAATAGAGGGGGCACAATCATATCGCACCCCTACAGATGCCATACATGGATATGATGAGAGACTGGCACCTCCGTGCTTCAGCACCGGCCCCTAGGCAATGGAATGGGCACATAACCGGGCACAATCTTATTACACTCTACATATGCCATACATGAACATGGTAAGAGACTGGCACCTCTGTGCTTCAGCACTGGCACCTGGGTAATGTAAGGGGCACAATCTTATTACACTCTACATATGCCACACATGAACATGGTGAGAGACTGGCACCTCTTTGATTCAACGCTGGCCCCTGGACAATGTAAGGGGCACATAACCTGGCACAATCTTATTACACTCTACATATGCCATACATGAACATAGTAAGAGACTGGCACCTCTGTGCTTCAGCACTGGCACCTGGGTAATATAAGGGGCACAATCTTATTACACTTTACATATGCCATACATGAACATGGTGAGACACTGGCACCTCTGTGCTTCAGCACTGGCACCTGGGTAATATAAGGGGCACAATCTTATTGTACTTTACACATGCCATATATGAACATGGTGAGACACTGGCACCTCTGTGCTTCAGCACTGGCACCTGGGTAATGTAACCTGGCACAATCTCTTTACACTCTACATATGCCATACATGAATAGGATGAGAGACTGGCACCTGGCTAGTAGAGGGCAGCCCAGGGGAGGTAGCCATGCAGAAACAAGGGGGTGCCCTCTGGCCATTGCCCTCGCCCCCTCACACAGCACAGCACAGAAGTACAGGAAAAAGTTTCATGCTTGGCTGACTTACCCAGGATCTCTCCCCCTCCGCCGTCCCTGGAGCTGCCCATGCAATTCTCCAGGTAGATCCCGTTTTTGTAGCACCCTTCCTTCTTGTGGGAGCCGGTGATCTCGCTGGGGTGCCCCCCCTCCTGGCACAGACAGGGGGTCTGCATGATGCCACAGGGGTGGAAGCTGCTGCTGTTGGTCAAGCAGGTCTGCAGCCACTGGCACAGCATCTGGCAGGCAGCCTTCCTCGGGTTCCTGTTGCCCACCACCAGGTATTCCAGGGAGAACTCCGTTGGGGGCCTGGATGCCCCTTGCCCCAGGGCTGAGGTCTGCTTCATCTGCAGGAACTGCTTGTTGGACTGGAGGAAGGCATGTTCCGCGGAGCTGTCACACAGCTTCAGGACATCGTCAAAGCTCTCCATGCCCAGGTAGGTGCGTGTGGACGCCAGGAAGGAGTCAAAGTGCGAGGTGCGGATCTGCTGCTGGTCACATATACCTGGGGGCTTGGACACCTTGACATACAGGGTGTACCTCCTGGGGTCCGGGTTCTGGATGATCCAGGCACACAGGGAAGAAGAGTTCACAGGGAAGAGAGACAGAGAAGAGAAATTCCCATAGAATTCCCCCTGCACTTGGCTGCTGCAGGAATTGCCCCCCAGGTCCAGGCTGGCTGCAGTCCACACACAGAGAAGAGGCAATATGAAAGGCAAGTTGTGGGGGGATCCAGCGCTCCTCATCCTAGGTCTGTGCTCCTTGGGAGTAATTGTCAGGCTGGGGCCAGATCTCGGACATAACAGGTGCAGCAGAAGAAGAGGCACTTTATCAGCCTTGTGCTAAATCAATGCAGCCTCCTGTGCGGGTCTCCGGCGCCCCCGTGTGGCCGCACGCGGGATCTGCAAAGAGAGAGAGAGAGAAAGAGAGGGGAGAAAAAAGACAAGACGTTTAACCCTTGTCATCCCACAGGCTACTGCTACATCTTGCAAAGCGTAATCTTGCTGGAGACGAAAGGGGACAGAGGGTGGCAGCTCCTCAAGCTAAGGAGCCCAGTATTCATGGCATTATGTCCCTTTTTTTTGTCAGCATGGGGTGGTAGATGGGGAAGGGGTCCTTAGAAATGCAACTGTGGGCTCCACACTGGTTTAGTTAACCCCCCTGGCTGCAGAAGTTTGCAGATCGCTCCCCTGAGCATGTTGTATCCAGTTACAGGATAATGAGAATATTTGCAAAATGAACATCGACATTGCATGCTCTGGCTGAGCAATCCGGGCTCTGTCTCTGCTGGGAGCATGTCTATGTGTGTGTGTGTGTGACAGGACTACTGGCTTCTAACGTCACTGCAAAGGCTGCAAGCGACAAACACGCGCTGTTAACCCCCTCAGTGCTGCAGGGAGCTGGGAGGCATGCAGGCAGCAGTCATGTGCAAGACGCCCTGAAAATGGCATGCATGCTACCTGTCATTGTCTATGCCACCCCCCCCCCCCCCCCCCCCCCCCCCCCCCCCCCACACCCCCCCAAAAAAGCCACCCCCCCGGGGGGGGGAGGGGGGGGGCACTGCAAGGGTTAACCTGCATGCTCAGCTTACGGGAGACCATTGATTTTCGGAGGCACAGAGGAGACTCATTCTCTCTCTTTGGGAATCGTTGCTGCAGAGTGTGGTGCAAGTCCTGGGCTCTCTCTCCCTGCACTGCAAGACTCCTGGCTGAACACAACGCATGTATTGGGGATCTGCAGTGGGGACAGTGACAGTGTCTGCAAAGGGGGATTGCAGTGTATGACAGGGCTCCAACTACCGCATATTCCTCATAGAAAGTCCCATTGCTCAATGCATGTCTAAGGATCAGCTCCTGCGATCTACAGACTGTCCCTGGATATACAGCAGCTGCAGCACACTACAATATACTACTCATGTGTACATTATAACACCTTGTACTGTGAAGTGTAAAACCATTACTGTGTACGTTATAACAACATAAGCTGTGCATTATAACATTGTTTACTATGTATTATAATTCTATATGGTCCTCCTTATAACAATTCTGTACACTACATTATAACCCTATACTGTACATTATAACAACATAAGCTGTGCATTATAACATTATGCTGTACACTACATTATAACCCTATACTGTACATTATAACATTATTACTATGTATTAAAATGCTACATGGTCCTCATTATAACATAATTCTGTACACTACATTATAACCCTATACTGTACATTATAGCATTATTACTATGCATTCTAAAATTATTAATGTACGTTACAACAATGTACGCTATACTGAACATTATAACACTATACTGTAGTTTCTAACATAGTTACTGTGCATTATAACATACTTCTGTACACTACATTATAACCCTATACTGTACATTATAACATTATTACTATGTATTTAAATACTATATGGTCCTCATTATAACATAATTCTGTGCACTACATTATAACCCTATACTGTACATTATAACATTGATTACTATGTATTCTAAAATGATTAATGTATGTTACAACAATATATGCTATACTGCACATTATAACACTGCGTTATAATACTATACTGTAGTTTGTAACATAGTTACTGTGCGTTATAACATTGTATACTGTACATTATAACATTGTATACTGTACATTATAACATTGTATACTGTACAGTGTTGTTACATTTTCATATAATAGTATTATGTAGTGAATATCATACAGTACATTCTAACATCATTACTATGCATTATGAAAACATATTCACTGCATTATAACACACTATACTGTACAATATACTATTACTGTACAATATAACAGCGTATACTGTACATTATAACCCTCTACTGATAACTAAATGATAACATTATAACATCACACACTACGTATTATCATTATGTTATAACTTTCTGTCTTATGAATTCAGGCATTTGCTTATAATTAACTGTATATTATAGCCTTTATAGTTTAGATTATAGCATTATATATTGTGTATCATATCATCATATACTCTACGTTATAACATTATTTACTGGCCGTTATAACATTATGCTGTTCATTAAACAACGATATACTGTGCTTTACAGCTCTGTACACAGTAAATTATAAACTGTACATTATAACATGCTAAAGTGATTTACTTTCCTTTGTAAATGTTGCCCTTTGCATGATAACATGAGAGCATTATGACTGTGTATTGCAGTATCAGATACTGTACATTGCAGGAGTCTGGACCCTCACTGATCTGAATACAAATGTCTGTTTATGATATAAATCATGTTACTGATCAGAGAGAGTCCGGACCTGCCTCGTGTCTGCGTTCATTAATATCATAAACGTGTCCTGTACTCACACGTCATCGCAACAAAATACACAATTAGACTGCGCACGGTGCAACGAGAGCGATCACAATACACGTACGTAACGGGGCAGATTTACTAAGCTGCGGGAAAGGGAAAGTGGAGATGTTGCCCATAGCAACCAATCAGATTCTAGCTGACGTTTTCTGATATGTAATAGGAAAGTGTTGGGATGCTTGAGATAAATATAAGGAGCTCCTAAATCTTAAACTAAATTGAGGGTAAATAGGGTCTGGGGTCAGTATAGTTTTAAATAAACAACTGGGCAGACTGGATGGGCCGTGTGGCTCTTATCTGCTGTCACTTTCTATGTTTCTATGTTTAAAGTGAGAGCTAGAATCTGATTGGTTGCTATGGGAAACATCTCCACTTTCCCTTTCCCGCAGCTTAGTAAATCTGACCCCTGAATGGAGCTGATGATTGTGCTGAAGATTCCAGTCCCAGGAATGATCAGTCTATAAGCAGGTGTTTCCCCCTCCGTGTCCCACAGAACACAGATCACTGCTCAAAACTGTCCCCAATGGCAAACGCCAAGAGACCCAAAGTCTCATTGCTTAGTCTCCCATCTCCGCATTCCTGATAAGCGATGGATTCATGGGGTCAGATTTACTAAGCGGCAGGTTTGAAAAAGTGGAGATTTTGCCCATAGCAACCAATCAGATTCTAGCTGACATGCTCTAGTATGTAATAGAAAAGTGAGAGCTCGAATCTGATTGGTTGCTATGGGCAACATCTCCACTTTTCCAAACCCACAGCTTAGTAAATCTGAGCCATGGAGCCTGAACCTGTGCGTCAGAGGGGTAACAGGAGAACAGCGGCCGGATCCCGTATTGATGCATTATAGCCTATTTTCGCATGCCAAAAGGACTCCATGCGAGCGTTCAGCACATGCGTGCACGCGGTTACGTATCGGAACGCAATCTGAGCGGTTCTGTATTGCGTGCTGTAAGCCTCCCCGCCGTTGGGGCGTGATGCCCTCTCCCCAGGCAGTCAGTTACACCGGCCCTGAGCTGGGGCAGGATTTCAGGAGAAAGCGCAGGGAAAGATGGCGGCTGATATGCGCACAGCGGCACTGAAACACCCAGAATGACACTATAATACAGAGCGACGATTCAGCACAAGGGCGCCGTCACTGTCACTTTACATGTACTTTTTGGCGCTTTCTCCCGTTTTGCCCCTCTGCAAAAAATCGCTGCACCTTCACCTGAGGAAAAATGGAAGCCGCCACTGTGGATCATGACCATTGCGGTCAATGGTCTGCTTTGCGCTGGGCCCTACTGGGATTAAGCCGCGGCGAATGTCACAGGGGACTCTGGCCTACGATCTGGCTTCGCTGCCGTGTACGCTGGATCTGGCACAGATGGGTGATGGTGATGCCAACGATGGAGCTTATTTCTAATGAAATATAATATACACAATGAAACGCGTAACGCGAGAGATCACAAGTGAAAGAGTGAATGTCGGATCACCGAGCGGCAGAGATTATTGTGGCCGTCAGTGAAGCCAATTTGGCACAAAGACAGGTGAAGGAAAACAAAAAAGCTGAACCGTCCAACAGACACTTCTTCATCCTAAACAATTATGATAATAAGCGGCATTTAGTGCGGAGTTTGTCTGAAACTCCATCAAGCATTGAAATTGGCTTCTGTGACATTGTAACCGTGGGGTTAACCCTCCGTGCACCGGTGGACTGTGGGCAATCGCACAGGAAAGATCCAGAGTATGAAAATAAGATGGGAGGTGATTCCGCTTCTCAAACACCCTTTCAGGGAACTAATGTTTACGCATATTTCCTCTAAACCCTCCCCCCTCCGGTGTATACACATGTCCTCCTGTGACTAATGCCCCCCTCCTCTACCTCGTTACACCAGTAGATATATGTGAAAGCTACTGTTATATCCCCCTGGCCCTTCTCTGCTCCAAGCTATAGATGTTTATGTCCTCTAGTGTCTCTGTATGGTGTGTGACACAGGCCATGCACCATTTTAGGTGCTCTTCTCTGCTCCAAACTATACATGTTACTTCCTCTAGTCTCTCTGTATGNAAGCTATACATGTTATTCCTCTAGTCTCTCTCTGTATGGTGTGTGACACAGGCCATGGACCATTTCAGTTGCTCTTCTCTGCTCCAAGCTATACATGTTATTCCTCTAGTCTCTCTCCGTATGGTGTGTGATACAGGCCATGCACAATTTTAGTTGCTCTTCTCTGCTCCAAGCTATACATGTTATTCCTCTAGTCTCTCTCTGTATGGTGTGTGACACAGGCCATGCACCATTTTAGCTGCTTTTCTCTGCTCCAAGCTCTACATGTTACTTCTCTAGTGTCTCTGTATGGTGTGTGACACAGGCCATGCACCATTTTAGTGGCTCTTCTTTGCACAGTCTCTAATGTATTTATGTCCTTCTGGAGATACAGCTCCAGCACTGACCCCAGTTTTCCAGGCCGCACCAATGACCTATAAAGTGACATCACTACTTCTCTCTCTCTCTAATACTAATTCCTCTCCCTATATACCCAGCATGTGACTTGTCTTTCTCATTTCTTTATTACAGTGCTTGGCTGCCTTTATATCACATTACATAGTGACTTCTGGATCCTTTTCCTCCTCAGTAGTTTTCAATGTAGTCCTGTTTTTCAGTTTTAGTTTTTAAGTTCCAACTAACAAAGTGATAAATTGGAATGGGTCCTGTGGAATGGGTTCTGTGGAATGGGTTCTGTGGAATGGGTCCTGTGGAATGGGTCCTGTGGAATGGGTCCTGTGGAATGGGTTCTGTGGAATGGGTCCTGTGGAATGGGTTCTGTGGAATGGGTCCTGTGTAATGCGTCCTGTGGAATGGGTTCTGTGGAATGGGTTCTATGGAATGGGTCCTGTGGAATGGGTCCTGTGGAATGGGTCCCGTGTAATGGGTTCTGTGGAATGGGTTCTGTGGAATGGGTCCTGTGGAATGGGTCCTGTGGAATGGGGAGGTAGGTTCTGTCCTTTACCGTAAACGTGCAGCATATCAGCCTGGTTTCTCCAAGTCTTCACCAGCCAATAATTGCAGCCGCTCTCTCCACCTCCTCTGCATCTGATGATGTGCATGAACCACCGTTACATTTCTAAGGGGATGGATTAGTCATTAGATGCTGCATGGATGTAGTGGTGAGTCAATCACTGATGGAAATGACCCTTAATACTCCCGGTGCTTTCTCCTCCAAACCTTCCACAATACAAAAGACTGAACCAGCAATCTCATCGCTCTGTCTTGGACCTTTTATATTGCAGTCAGTCATTGTTGTGTATCGCATTGTTGTACTACATCATTTCATGCATTATTGATTATTTAGTTCTTCCTGCCGCTGAATGTTCCAGGGATGCGCTAATTCTCAAGGCGTGTAGTGAATGTCTTTATACTGTAATATGAATATATTACTCTGACTTTACCGGCCCATTTCATTACGACACAGCCTTTATCTGTGGTGGTTTCATGTCGCCGCCCTTCCTAAATATATAAATAGGAAGACAAAGTACAATACAAGCAACACAGGACAGTCCACAAGACTTTCACTGTCAAAAGACAATTGGGCCAGATTTACTAAGCTGCTCATAGCAACCAATCAGATTCTAGCTGACATTCTCTAGTACGTAATAGGAAAGTTAGAGCTAGAATCTGATTGGTTGCTATGAGCAGCTTAGTAAATCTGTTCCAATTATGTTCCCAGGTTTATGGATAGATGACAGGTCCGCTCTTCAGTGAACCCCATGCAATACAGTGTCCTCAACTCCGATAGGCGAGAACCGTAACTCCTGTGACTGCCTCCCGCTCGATCAGGGCTATCTTCCCACCATCATGGCGGCCATTCCATCTCTCAGAGAAACGGAACAATCCTCTTACTAAATCTGAGAGCCTGTGGACCATTTTATCTGTGTTTGGACACATGATTACATGCCAAAGGCTGCCTGGATGGGTCATCTCCCCACCATACTGCACCCATTCTAATCGGATCGCTCCCTACACCGCGCTATACGGAGAGCCATCGGATTTAGGGCGTTGACATTTGTCATCTCAAACTCATCTAGATCTGGCCTGACCCCTGGGAGATCAAGTTGATTCTTAGGACCATATTCACAAATCCGTTTTCGCGGGGAGTTGCGTGGGTATTTTTAGGATCGGATCAACTGCGCATGCGTAGCAACTTTATTTCCGTAAGCAACATTGGATTTCAGCACGGAAATGCATTAGGCACGAACTTCAATTCTGTGCTTAGTGAGATATACCACCGTCCCATACCAGACCTCCGTAAGAAGAAAGTTAAGAAAAATGGATGGGAGGAAGTATTTAAAAGGACTATTAAGGGCGCAGTTAGGAATGTACGCACGTACTTAAGCAACTGAAGCACAGACATATGCACGGAGAGTTAAGGTTGCCCTATGGACGCGGAAGTCTGCTAAAATCCGTAGGCACGAAGGGAGTGTCCTGGGAGCTTCCTTGCCACTTAGGTGCGTATTTTTGCTAATCCATGCGTACTTATTTCACACTTCAGTGTGGACACGGTCCTAAGTCAGAATGGGCTCAGAAAATGAGGATGGTGCGTAATTAAGGGTCGTATGTAAGTGCCCTTATTGTAGGAATACCTACCCCGTCTACCATATCTACATACTGGCCCGTATTCAGACCTCCGTCTTCTGTGCCCGTCCATCTGTAACTAACCGATGGAAGTTACTGGGCATGTGTAGTCATTTTTGTACGCTGTTTACGTAGCATTTCACTGCGTAGATTGCGTACACGCGGTCTTAAATAAAAAATTTCTACGCATGCCCAGTAGCTTCAATCGGTTAGTTACGGACGGACGGGCACAGAAGACGGAGGTCTGAATAC
>WWET01003678.1:147514-164223 GCA_011038615.1 Limnodynastes dumerilii | reverse complement strand
ATACTTAAAAACAACACAATACTTACCTTTTTTGCTCTGCAGCATTCTTCTTCTACTTCTTCTACTCATGCCTGTGACGTCATGACGTCACACGCATGGAGCTGGGTAATCAGGCCCCAAGAGTCCGGCAGCTGTTACATCTCTGACAGTCTGCTGGCTCTAGATGATCTGATTGCTAACCAGGGCACCTGGAGCTGGCAGATGGTAGAGACTTACAGCTGCCGGAGTCCTGCGGCCTGATTGCCCAGCTCCATGCGTGTGACGCCATGCGTGTGACGACACAGGCCCACTTGTGCTACTCAGTGCCTGGAGCTCACGCTCCGCTTGCACCACCCTCCCTACGCCCCTGCCTGTGCTGGGCCCCCCTAGCTCAGGGGCCCGGTAGCAAGTGCGACCACTGCGACCACTGTAGCTACGTCACTGGTAAAAACTTCTCTGTCATAAGGAAATGCGCTGGATCTTACAGCTCCAAGCTCTCCATCCAGATAGCCTCAATTATGCTTTGAAATGTATCATTTTAGGATTCTAGCTGTATTATACCCCTTTCAGATCACCAGGTTTTAATGGTGATATAAAAGGTACCAGGGTCCTGGTCCCGGGTCTAATAACCCAGGACTTAGATATGGGAAAAAAAAGGGCTTTTCTCGTGTCGGACCCCGGTAAGTGGCAAGGTGAAAGGTGCAGACCTGGGTTTTTCAACCCGGGTCTCACCTAACAGATCCTATTGGAGACATTTGTTACTTTTGCTATGCAACAGTAAACAAGTCTCTCCCCAGTATCCACGCGCATCTCCTTCTTAATGTCAGGGTCTACCCTGCTGTACATAAAAGGGGTTTTTGTCAAAAAACCCAGCAAATCACCCGGCAATAACCTGGGGCTTCAATTTGAAAGGGGTATTATTCTGTGGTTTACCTTTAAGGAGCTTCAGTCACCAGTCTCCTGTAATTTCTTAACTGTTAATTATATATTTTTTGTCAAATACATATTGTTAAATTTAAATGGGTACTTTATATATAAAAATTCATTTTTAAACATTAACTATTTATATATCAATAAGGTGGTGAAATTTGGCATTTTGGGTTTTTATTTCAATTTTCCCCTGTTGTCTCATTTAAGAAGTTAAGTGATTAGTCTTTTGTATAGGTTTCAACTGCTAAATATGTGTTGTTAAATTTTCACTGTTAAATATGTACTGGTATTTATTTTGAACAATGTCCATACTAATATATAATAATATAATAATATAATATATATATTAGTATAATATAATATACTAATATAATAATTAGTTTCTTTTATATTAGATCAGTGACCCTAATTCAGTCCTTGCAAGGTGTACAGTTTGAATTAAATTTGTATTGCTTTACAACGCTGCTTTCTTTTTTTGTACATTATATTTTTTTCAGGACAAGGTCCCAGTTTGGCAGCAGCATTCTGTTAATTGGTTAAGGGGGGGACTGCCGGGCCTAGTGTCCCGGGCCCGGACAGAAAGGGGGCCCAGGACACCCGGGCCGTAACTTGGGTGGTGCAAGCGGTGTCGCTGCCCAGAGTGTGAGGAGAGGGTGAATGCAGCTGACACTATCAGCTGATGAATCTCCTGCTGCTCCGCAGAGAGATTCTCAAAGATTTCCACAGTGCCTGACAGGTTGACCAATCAGGGAGTAGCTGAGATCATTGTACTACTCCCTCATTGGCTTCTGCAGCTATGCACGGCCCCCACTTCCTTCATTTCCTCCTTACAGTCCACCTCAGCGTCTGCAGTGTGCACAGCTCTGCTAAAAAGTGTGTGTGTGTGTGTGTGTGTGTGTATGTGTGTGTGTATTGTGTGCACAGCTCTGCTAAAAAGTAAGTGTGTGTGTTATGCATGCATGCATGGTGTGTGATAGTATGCATTGTGTGATACTATGCATGCATGGTGTGTGATATTGTGCATGCATGGTGTGTGATATTGTGCATGCATGGTGTGTGTGATATTATGCATGGTGTGTGATATTGTGAATGCATGGTGTGTATGTGTGTTGTGTGTGATAAGCGTGTGTGTGTGTGTGTGTGTGTGTGACATAATGCATGTATGTAGTGTGTGTGTGTTCTATTATGCATGTTATGTGTGTTTGTGTGATATTATGCGTGTGTGTGTATGAATCTAATGCATGCATGCAACTATATTTATGTGTGTAGTTATATATCTAAATATTTGATATATCAATATCTATGTGTGTGTGTATATGTAGAAAAATGTGTGTGTGTGTGTGTGTGTGTGTGTATGTATGGGGGCATATTAGTTACAATTTTGTGTCCTCCTCCAGACGCCTGAAGGAAGGAAGAAAGAAGGAAAAGTGAGAATCAGCAAAGAGGTAAGTGACCCTATTTAGGTGCAAAGGAGCTCAACTCATATCATTAGGGTTCTAAGGAAGAGCAGAGAGACAAGAAACATATATGTGTGTGTGTGTATGTTAAAAATTTTTTTATATATACACACACAAACATCTGATATGTGTGTTCATGTGTGTGTTTATATATATATATATATATATATATAAATTCCCAATGAGGAATGGCACTCCATTAAACGATAAGTCCAGAATATAGGTACTCCGGTGCTCACCCAGCCCATTCAGCAATACACATAGTCCATGTGGGGTGGCACTCAAAGGTTTGAATAGAACGATACAATCGCAAAACAGATGTTCACCGTCATATATATATATACACACACACACACACACACACACACACACACATACGTTGGGGGAAAAAAAGTATTTGGACAGCCACCAATTGTACAAATTGTCCCACTTAAAAAAATGAGAGAGGTCTGTAATTTCCAGCATAGGTACACTTCAACTGTGAGAGACAGAATCTGCCAAAAAAAAATCACATTGTATGATTTTTACTTGTATATTCTTGCGGAAAATAAATATCCATCGGGGGGGGGGGGGCAGCATATTTTGTCAGTCCCAGGCCCCACAATTTTTGATGGTGACCCTGGTTAAGCGGCAGTGGTCAACTTCTTTCTCTCAATGCCAACACTCGGTTACTTTTCCCCACACAATGGACCTCACACTTAAGAATTTAGGAACGTTTCTAAATATAAGCAAAGATCCATAAGACTGATTCACAAAGACTAAAGGAAAACGACACCCTTAGCTTCTTAGGAGCTAAGAACATTCTTTTTACCATATTTGTATATTTAGGAACGGCTTCGATTCCCAAATGAGCATTGCGTGTATATTTAGGATTTTTACTAACCTAAATATTATAATCACATTGCTGTGCCCGGGACAGGAAAATGGAAACACTGACTCCTCCCTCTGATCAGGTAACTATAACACATAGTTGTCACAAATCTGGCTAAATGTCAGCACTGTCCAGCACAGGACCGTAACTAGGGGTGTGTGATAGGGGCGGTCGCAAGGGTGCAAAGCTTAAGGGGACACCATTCATTTACTATTTAAGGTTAAATTGGCTTGGAATTCAGGGTCAGGGGGGCACCATTTTTCCTTTTTGCCCCTGGCGCTAAAATTTCTAGTTACGAGTCAGATCCAGCTTGACTCCTGGATGTGCCGCATCCCCCCCGCGGAGTGCATCGCGCCGGCCCTGATAACAGCAGTTTTAATAGATTACACTTTAATTGATTCAATCAAACCAAACACATGCATTCAATATAAACACACAGCAGCTGTGCGTTTAACAAACAGAAAAGCATGAGGCTTTGGCTCTCTGTTAACAATGCAGATTTCAATATAAAAATGGAAGGGGGCATTCTTATCTTTGTTTGTGCGTATGTTAGTTTCCGTAAGGCCTTCTTAACTGTGAATCATTCCTAAGTCTTGAGGAACGCCCATACTGTCCTTTAATAGCCCGAGTGCTGCTCATTTGCATTGAGAATGCCCCTTTAGCCACGCATGCAGATGTCATTACGCTCCCAAGAATGAATCATTTTAGCAGAGCGAATTCGCAGATCTACAGTTCAATATGCATACTTAAAATGGACACTCATTAAAAACATTGCAAAAAACATTGCAAATGGATTTGTAAAGGCAGATGAGGCTTGTAATGTAAGTAACAGTCTATACAAATTTGCAAATGTCAATATTTTTTTTGTTGCTTTATCACAAAATATAACACCTAAAAAATGTATATTTGTATAAAAAAAACAAAAGCAAAATGTGCAGCAATTTGCTGCTATTTAGACTTTAAAAAGTCAGCACTGTATAGTGTATGATCAGTATGTGTTTTAAAACATAACTGGTTCCAAAATTTAACAGTTTAATAACGTGTAAACTCTTAAACTTACACCAGCCCTGAGCTGGAGCATAATTTTAGGTGGAAGCACATTGAACCTGATCTGCTACTGCGCTCATAGCAGCACTAAACAGCCCACTTTCTCATTTAAATATAGTAGAACACACCAATCCACTAGTGCAGAGCACCCGGAAGCTAATACAGACAGATCATCTGCTTTGTGTCCGTATTTCTGTGCTCACTGATGCACATGCTCAGTGTCAAAACCCGTTTTTGCTGATACATTTAAACTTGAATCAGCCCCATAATCTATTTCCATTTCCCACCTTCTCTAGTAGCATAATGTGTGGAAGTGCAAAGACACAGTACAAATGATGTATTGGGACATCATATCTATTTATAATCAAATAAAAATGTATGTGTTGTATATTTGCAATCCGCACATTCTGTGTTTTGATGGTAAACAAACAAACAAACAAACCTTTCTGCTTGAAATCCTAGTGGCTAAATTGCAAAATGTCAGTGGTTCTGCAAACATACACTTATTATATGAGCACCTTAGACTTTCTCGCTCATAATGATTCAAATTAAAGTGTCTCCAATACAGGTTTCTGTAAAGGGAGATGAGGCTTTAAAATGGTTGAGCAGAAAATTCTAAAGATAAGCTATAAATGAGGGAATATTAAAAGACAGCAGGCTTAAGGTGAAGGACAATAACTCTCAAAAGACCAAAGATTTTCTGCTTCTATAATCAGAAAATAAATCTCTGGTTTTAAATCTAATGTACAAGGAAAAGGTTAGATTAACTTTCAAATGTAGATCAGAGTGGTATTCATATAAAATATTTAGGTAAATCTGTTCTGCAGGATTGTCACTTATTGCACAAAAATCTGTTACGCTTCTATTGAAATCACTATCTTATATATAACCTTGGGCTTTTTTATTCTAACAAAGAACATAACAAAAGGACATTTACTGGGAGATTTTTACTTAGCAGTGATTTTTTTTTCTAATTTCTATTCTCTCTCTTTGTTCATGTGAAAGGGAACAAAATAATCTATAGTTAAAGATACTAAAGATATATAAATGTACACAGCAGATGGCACAATAACAAAGAAGCAAACATTAGAAGTATAGGGAAAACTATAGTCTTTGCAAATGTTTTGTTAAAGAAAAACTTAATTAATTATATATTTTAAAGAATATAGTGTAAATTGAATGAGTTTTTTTTTGGTAATAGAATATTTAGCAAGAAGGCTAAGTATAGCAATAATTAATACAGTTTATTTGAAGTCAGAATACCTTATGCAGGGTTGCCTGGAAAAAACAAAAACATAGTGTAACTAATCCAGAGTTATAGCGCATCCACAATGTGAACGCTCTATATGTCCAATCAAGACTTGCATGTTTCAGCAGAAAAACACAACTCTGGAAAGGTCGTAGGGAAATTGTTGGTCCAGTGTGCAGAGGTACCACACTTAGCTCCCATAGTATCACCACACAGCACACTGTACCACCTAGCACTCATACAAGTGTTAAGAGCCATTAACACAGGAAAGTGGAAGCAAAAAGTGACAAAACATATTTGTACCTATTTGCATGACTATGGGAATGTCTTTTTGTATATAACGCTGATGGATACATGGACATCTCCTATACTGTAAACTTATGTAAAATGTTTAGGGAAACTTGCTAACTTTTTTGACAACTGCCCTGTGGTCTGATTCCTCTTCTATGTCTGTCTTGCCAGCATTACCATAAAGGCAAGCCCCTTTTCCTGTTCTCCATTTTGTGGAGTTTTTGGGCTACCAGAAAGCCTCCATGGGTGGGCCACTTGATCCCTGACAGTCTGGCTGTGACTTTTCTTACCTTGGCCCTGATTTGCACCTAAGAAGCAGAGGCTTCTTAGGTGCGTATTATTAAATTTTTACATACTGCACATGTATAGTCATCATGACTATACCGTCTACGTAGCCCTTAGGCACATAGGACCAGATTCACAAAAACACATTTTTATACTTCCGTGCCTAGATAAAGAAGTTACTACGCATGTGTAGTATCTCGGTACATATATCTACACTACACATGTGTAGTAGATCATTTCGGAAAAGACCGTATTTAAAAAGCAGCTGCTTCTTAAGCGTGAACATAGTCCTAAGCCCCCACAGTTTCTATTGTTTTTAAACAATTTGGGTATAATATCAGTATATGTTTCAGGCTAGAATGTTCATTGTCCTTGGGACATCAAGGGACATGTCTATCAGATTGTGCAATGCTGGACTGGAGTATTCAGGTTGCATTGTACAATATATAAGAACATATAAACAGCATAGTTTTATGTTTAATCTGTAAATTAAAGTTAAGCTGGGACACATCACCTCTCAACTCTAACTCTGTTTGTTCTGTTTAAATCCTCTCACATTGCAACATGGTTTTGCTGAGTTCTATACATGCACCTTTAAACCCCAAGACTATTAGAATCTTTTACCTTGTGCATTAGCACACCTTAAAAGCATGTCATATTCCCTTATGGGGACTGCCATGTATTGTAACGTTAAATTCCTCATAATTGCTCGATATTACACATTACAAGATTACTCCTTGGGGGCAAGCCCACTGTTGTGGCCCATAAGTATTGACCCATCCTTATGTTTAACCTTATTTAATTTGTGATCATAATCCAGCCATTGTTTTCTGCGCTTGTATGTGTCCAAACATACATTTCTGCCACTTGTATGTATGTCTCCAGCTATCTATTTCTGCTCTTTGTATGCGTACAGACAAATATTTCTGGCCTTATTCTGCCCTTGTATGTCTCCAGCTATCCATTTCAGTCCCTTGTATGTCTCTAGACATCCATTTTTGCCCTTTGTATGTGACCAGTCATCTATTCTGCCAAGTGTATGTGAACAGTAGGCCATTTCTGTGCTTTGTATGTGTCCAGTCATCTGTTTCTGCCCCTGGTACATTATGTGTCCAGCCATCCATTTCAGACCCTAGTATGTCTCCAGATAATTGTTTCTGCACTTTGTATGACTCCAGTCATCCCGTGTGCACCTTTTATGTGTCCAGACATCCATTTATACCCCTCCAATGTCTCCTGCTTCAATTTCTGCCCCTTATATATATCCAGCCTTGCATTTCTGCCCCAGATATGAGTTCAGCTATCCATTTCTGCCTCTTGTATGTCTTCAGCCATCCATTTATGATCCTTGTATGTGTTGAGCAATCCATTTCTATCCCATGCATGTATGGTTACAGCCATCCTTTTCTACCCCTTGTATGTGTCTAGTCATCCATTCTTGGCTCTTATGTGTCTCCGATGCCTATTTCTCTCTTTAGTAACATATTTTAATCTTCACTTATGTTTGCTGTCTTCTCGCTTTTACTTCTTGTCACTTCATCCTCCAAAAGTACTTTACAGGGATGAGGCTGATGTGATAACATATGCAGAAATGTCATTCAGATAAACAGTATTAATTTTTTCAGGATAGTGAGTAGGAATTTTAGGGTTAGACTGCAGAGAAGGGTCTTATAGTCAGGCTGCAGGGAGGAGAGTCTTTGGGTTAGGCTGCGGGGAAGGGAGTCTTAGGGTCAGGCTGCGGGGAGGAGAGGGTTAGGACTAGGGTAATGGAAGGGGAGGGATAGGGTAAGGATTAGGATAAGGGTTATGGTAGGATAAATACTCACCATTCAGCGTAGATACTTCAAGTATGATTGATTGTTTCTACTCCTTGAGGCAGAAGCTATCAACTTGAAAGCCACCTCGTAATTCGGTGGTATAAAACAGCCCTTTCGAAAAAGGGCAGTTCATACCACCGACCTACACCCACTCCAGACTATGTGGCATCCTTAGACCACCGGGGACCATGGGGATAACCAATAAACACCAAAAGACAATGCAGCCTGGGGATAACTTGCCCATCCCCCCCGCTGTCTAGCCTTCCCCAACTTATGCACATTTTTGGTACATTAGATTTGCAGGCAAATTTTATCTGATAAAGTACAACTAAGTGAATTTCCAATGTCCAAGTGAAATGTACTCACTAATGCCCTCAGAAATCCCTGACTCAAGATATATTACATTTATTTTAGATAAAATAACCAAACCTCAACAGACAAAGTATAGCTTGATCTTGAATCATTCTTGATATAAATATGTATTAGGCTCTACTGGCGCACCAACGCAATAATGGAAAAGAACACTCAGGGAACATATTTTTTGTCTCTGGCTGTTGGTTTCCCTTTGAAAAATTTGTCACACTGGACCGTGGGAGAAGCAGTGAGTGGTCTGGTGCATGACAATTTATATGCATTGGACACAACTGAGATATTTCTCGTTCTAAAAGCAAAAAAGTAAAAAAAAAAAAGTCTGTTTTACTACATATTAATGAACCTGAACCTGTTGCAACAAACTCATTTCTAATATTAAAATTGTACAAATAAATATAAATTGTGGAAATTTTCAATTAACTTTATTATTATTTAGCATTTTTAATCAGTGCAGGAAAAAGTTAATGTTTCAAATGATTAGCAATATTTATTATTATTATTAATAATAATAATAATAATAATAATAATAATAATAATAACACTAATAACACTTCCCTAGATTATTTTAGATAGGTGTACTATGCAATGGTACAATTTTAAAATAATACTTTATAAATAATGTAATAAGACAGAATATGTGTTATAAACAATAATATGAGACATACAATGTAGGGTTAGAAGGCTGGTTGGACATACATAAGGAGGGCACAGATGACTGACACAAGGAGGGGTCATAGAACTGAATGGACACACAAGGAGGGTTCAGAGAACTTAGTGGACACACCACAGGAGGGGACAAAAGGCTGGCTGGACACACAAAGAGGAAAAGTTGGAAGAAGGGGCAGCAGTGTGAAGGAGGGCACAGTGTCAATACAAAGGGAAAACATTGTTATAATGAAGGGGCAGCAGTGTGGTGAAGGGGCAGTGTGATGCAGGAGGGCACAATGTGATGAATGATCATTTATGTGTTGAAATGCTTGTGTTTTTCAAAGCTTATAATGTTCAAAAGTTTTGGTTACATTTTTATTCCTGTAAATTCCTGTAGGGGCACCTGTGAATTGCTTTGCCCAGTGCCTACAATGCTGTTAAGACGGCCCTGCAGGAGATGAATAATGAGAGGAATTAGAGTTTTTGCAGTTTAAGAAATATTAACAGAAATAACTAGCAAATCATGATATTATCATTGGTGAGTCTGAATAAAAATAATATAATAGAAATAATTTATTTAAAATAAAATGCATTATTTACAAAAATAATGTGACATTTTTGATAAGTTAGTTAACAGAACAAGGAACATTTTAATTGCTTTATTTCACAAAATAAAACACAAGGGTGGATCAATATTTAAATTCTAATACTCTATGCTTTGTCAAAGAACATTGTGATCTTTGTGGAATTCAAGGTAACCAACCCACAAGTATAATTCATTACTACGGAAAATCAGCAATCTGTAGAAAAAGACAGAAAAGTTTTCTTTCGTGTAGTTCATGATTTAAGTTCAAGAACATATTTAGTGTTCCCAAAGAAGTGTCATTTCACAGAGGAATACAGAATCCCACAGTGAAATACACAACACGCCAGTTTCACAAACATCTTTTGAAATATGTATCTGTCTCAGACATACAGGTGAAATCGTAAAAATGTAATGCATGACTGATCTGAGATTTGTAAATATGAATTTCAAACAAACTGTGATAATTCTACTAGTTCTATTTCCACTCAGTTACTTGAATCATATTTTCCTTTGGCATATATTGTGACACTTCCTGGGAAGTTTATGACAGTTCTTTTATTAGTAAAACAGTTATCCAGCCAGGTGCTCTCTACAGCAGAATTAACATTATAATGATTTCAGCAGGCACAGACTGACATCAATTAAATTGGGCAATCCAATATAACAACAAAGCAAGGGCTGGCAATATTTTTATGCTGCCAAGTGAAAATGATGGTGCAAGGAAAAATTGTGCTTCATCTAATTCTGGACAATAAAAGTCTCTTTTAAATCTTTTAAATTCATCTTTGACTTAGTAAATACTGATAAACTGCAGACTTTCATAGAAGGTACTAAGCATCTATATATAACATTAATATAATATTAGGAAACATGCACAAATGTATTGATCAGAATACAAAACATGCTCATTAAGAAATAGAAGAAACAGGGGTAATTAGCAGAGCCATATTAACACCATGCCACCCTAATCAACAGAAATGTGGTGATGGCTGGTTTTTAGAAACTGCATGTTCCCCTTTGTAAATTGTTTTTCCACAATAATATATTGTTTTTCATTTTACAACCACTGACAACTTTTTGGCTTGGCACAATAGCTGAGACAGATGTGTCTGTGTGGGTCAAGGGCAGTAAAGCTCCAGACCATTATGTTCTGAGCATGTTGTTAGCAAAGAGTGTAGTGTTATATTTATATCTTGTAAATATGCAGCTGTAGAAGGGGTTAATTTCTTTTAACTGAAAGGATAGAAAATGCCCAGCAACACTGCCATTAACCATTAACAGACTATACCATTCTATCTGTAACATATACACAGTATAGAGAATGCCCCAGCAACACTGCCATTAATCTGTAACAGAGTATACCATTCTTTCTGTAAAATAAAACACAGGCACAACCATATCACATATTTGCAAATATATGATAAGCCACCAGTCACTATTAAGGCCTTTCTTCTGTGTTGGTACAACTCTTAACAATGGGAGTCTCTATAATGGGTCATATATCATGTGTTTTTGAATTGAATGTCAACACACCTGAGGCACCACTTAAAACATCCAAAATAGCTTAAGTGGAGCAACACTCCCTCTCAGCTGCTGATCACTGACCAAACAAAGTTACACAAAATGGTAGTTGCTCAGATCAATTTATAGGTCAATGGTACATGAAAGGCAAAAGTAATCTGCACAGAAACAAAGAAGAAAAAGCCCCAGCAACACTGCCATTAATCAGTAGCTAACTATGTCAGTGTTGCTGGGGCATTTTCTTTACTTTGTTTCGGTGCAGGTTTGTTTGTGTAATTTCATTTATTTTGAACCTAACAAAAATGTGAAATTATCTGAACGATGTTTTAATTTAAGAAGGATATCCTACCAGTGGAAAATAGCAGCAGAATAGACAATCTCTAGTCGCAAACAGCAGCATGTATATGCATGTGTGTGATGACTGGACACCTGTTCTGCACATGTGCAATAAAGCCACTTCCTCTACATATAGGTGGATTTAGATCTGCCTGCACTCTTAGGGGCTGATCCAGAGCTATGCTTCCATCTGTTTTTTCAGACGGAAGCGCAGCCAAAATGAACAATGCGCTTGCTCAGAACACGAGCGCTCACAGAAACATGGGAGCTAGGCTGCCCAGCCGACTGAGCGCATCCAACTGCAGGGTAAGTACGCGGGGGGCACGGGGAGTGTCAGGGGGAGTCCACGATGTAACGCTGAGCGTTAGTACGCTCAGCGCTACATCGTAGCTCTGGACCAGGCACAAAAATCCCAAAAACTTTTAGCATTATTTATAATATTTTTTAATAAAACAACATTTATGTGTTTCAGATTTATGGACAAATGTAATTATTATTATTATTATTATTATTATTATTATTATTATTATTATTATTATTATTATTATTATTATTATTATTATTATTATTATTATTATTATTATTATTATTATTATTATTATTATTATTATTATTATTATTATTATTATTATTATTATTATTATTATTATTATTATTATTATTATTATTATTATTATTATTATTATTATTATTATTATTATTATTATTATTATTATTATTATTATTATTATTATTATTATTATTATTATTATTCATTATATTATAAGGTATATACTGTACAAACTAAATTAGTACCCATGAAACCTTTCCCAAAAACAGGGAACAGTACGCCATAGATGACCCACCCTCTGGGGAAAGGTGATAGGGAATAAAAGAGAGGAATTTAAGTCTGTTTACTCATCATTCAGTTGTAATCAGGACTCCCGCTGAGCTGTGCAATGAAGCTGACATCACTTATGCATGCAGTACATACAGAGGGAGCTACTCTGTGTATCTACACATCTGTAACTGCTTATAACTTCAGAAGACTCTGTATTGCTCATCCAATAGTAATAATACTATTAGAGAATACGTAGCGCTGGAAATAGACCAAGCAATTTACCAGACAGCCTGTGTCCAAAGACTGCACCTAACATTGCAATCTTTGTGGAAATTGGACTTATTTATACCTAATTTTTCAAGCAGAGTATTTACTTCTGAGAAGTGCAGTCTCTATCAGAGATCTATATCAGTGTGTAATAGCACTTCAGTCATTTTAAAATAAAGTAATAGTAGATAAAAAAAAAATAGATAAAATAAAGTTCCTTTAATGATATTGAAGCTTAAAATAATTATGGAAAATGAAAAATGAAAGAAAACACTGCAATCTTCCTGCTGGGGCTCGGTGGATCTACAATCTGGACTTGCTGGGTCATACCAATACAAGTCAATTTACATGTGGGAGTGGAGCTAAGTTGAGTCTTGGGTGTCAGTGCAGGCATATCGGAAAGAAGTTTAAGCTGCAACAAAGGGAAAATATGGCAATAAGAAGATCCAGTGGCAGTGTCAGGGGAGGGAGGATTATCCCATGTAGAATCCACAATCGAAAGTCTGTAATAGAGCTCATTAGCTTTACTGGTGATGAGGATAGTGTAGGGAACCCTATTAAACCACTAGGAAGCTCTATTGGATCACTAGCTGGGGATATATGTATCAAGGCACTGGTGAGCTATTGTTTGAGTATCCCCCTACATCATCAGTGATCTGCACTAAGCAAACGAGATCACCATAAACCGCCAATGCATGCTCTATAACCATTCTTGGCCCCGTGATCCATCAGAAACAGTCTAGGACACTAGGCTCTATAACAGATTAGGGCAATTATGTTGTTCAGGCCACTAGGTCATATAGTAGTTTAGGATGATATGCCCTTTTGGTAGTGTTCACTGGAACCTTCCTGGTAGTGGGCAATATGCATTTCTTGATAGTGGGTCCTAGGCTCATTCTTCATAGTGAGCACTAGGCTCTTTCTGCTAGCTGGCACTAGAAATTTTGTTAGTTGATGCTAGTCCAATTTTGGGTATTAGGCGCTATGAACACGAGGACCTTGGTGGCTTCTGGCTCTAACTTGGATAGTGACAGTGAGCCAGATCCAGAGCTACGACCGCTTGCGTATTTACGTAGCCGTAGTCGCAAAAACTCTGTTTTGCATGTTCTGTGCATGTGCACGGCAGATGTTATGACCCGTATTTATAAGCATACGATCACCAGCGTAATTAATGACGAAGGGGCGCGCCAGACATATGACACCCGTAATTACGCTTCGGAAGCAGGGTGAGACATTTAAATTGTACAGTATGGGCATGCTTAGGCGCGTAAGTAAGTGCAGCCGTTACTTCTGACAGCAGTTACGCTGGGAAAAGTTAGGGTAGGGTTTGGAAAGTGTAAAACGGCAAAAATACATACAAGCGAGTGGGGTGCCTAGGGGAGTGCATTGTACTTACGAATGGATGAATACGCTACGCCAGTGGTTCCCAAACTTTCTCAGTTCGAGGCACCCTTAGGGTCTCCGTATTTTTTTTCAAGGCACCACTAAGACAAAAATAGAATAGAATACAATAGGAAATAGAAACATTCCGAGGCACCCCAGTGAGAGCGTCGCGGCACCCCAGGGAGCTGCGGCGCAATGTTCGGGAACCACTGCGCTACGCGTTGAAACATAAAGGGAACGTAGGTCTGGATCCGGCCCAGTGAGTCCGAAGTGTGTTCTCCTGTACCCTGCTTTCCCTTTCTACCACAGGCAAGTACTCAAGGGCCAGTCTGTTTGCCTGATATGAAGTCAGGGTGTCTGAAGCCTCAACATACATTATACCACAAACTGCTTCCAGTCACTGTCCTAAACCCTTCCTGAGTTTGTTAGTTGGTTCACACCTTTGTTTGTAAATTGCTTTTATTATATATACATTTACAGGCTTAAAGAACAAGGGCCATATTGACAGATTTATTAGTTAAAGATATGCAATTATACACACGTATGTGGCAAGGCAACATCCATGACACTCCCCTCACAAGGGCGAGTTAGCGGTGACTTACGCCTTAATAGGGCACCCTTATCTCTACGTGTGCATTTACGTGCTTATAATACTTACTTACGTACATGCGTATGTAACTAACCGCTCTCTCAAATGGTCATTTCAATGTAACTAACCGTGCCTTCAGTTGATCATTTAAATGCCTCCCCCCATCCACTTTCACGTAACTTTGTCCGTACGGATTTCAACCATGCCCCTCTGTACGTATATCCCCGAGTGCGATTCACAAGTACGTGCCTAATGGACTTCCGTGCAGAAATTCGACGTAAATAGCATAAATAAAGTAAATACGCATGCGCAGTTAATCTAATCCTAAAAAAATATGCACAGAACTCCCAGTAAAAATGTATCTGTGAATACGGCCCCAAGTGAGTAACAATGAAAGTCCACATTTAGTAAAAAAAAAAACAACAGATAAAAGAAGCCTTTCTGTAGGGTAAGAGAGTATGACTTTTATTTAGCTTTCATTAGTGAATTATAAAGGAATTGGGGTCAGAGAGTCAGGGTTACATGTGGTGTGTGGGGGGGGGGGAGGTCCAGAACGGATCGGTATAAAAAGATGGAAAAGAGCTTTAACATTGTCTCCGGTATCACCTAGAGCACATAAGTAGAAGAGAATAGGGAAAGGGTTGACAAGCGCTTCTGTTGTTGTGAAATACATGGAGGTCTGGTTTATATCTAATTGATGGTCTTAGTTTATGAGTTGGGAATCAAATGCGTCAGGGCCAAGATTTAAGTCTCGATATTTATCAGAAGTTTAAAATTGATAAGGAGCAGCCAGATATGTTAAACAGAAAAATCATGGGACCTATTGTCGTTGCTTCTCCAGAAATTTCAGATGCGAGCGAGTAAACAGAGTCCCAGTAGGGTTTAATTAGGGGACAATTTAACCAGATATGCAGCAGGTCACCATGACTCTGGTTACAGTGCATTGGTTTGTGTAGGTCAAGGTCATGTGTGTAAGATATCAGGGCATCTATACCATCTAGAGAGGAGTTTGTAAAGGCTCTTTATAACCAAAATACTGATGGAACTATCATAGTATGCTGAAAGATCCATGTGCTCTCCCCAGTGTTTTCAACCAGGTCCCTCTCCCAGGCTTTAGTATAGCTCAGTAGATTTGCATATGGTACATCTAGGCTCAGTCTGTAAATAGTCAATACTATATGAGTGGGTAATTGTTGTGCTGTACAGATGCTCTCAAAAGATGGCCCTCCCAATGTTTGCTATACCTTTTGACATAAGGAAATGGCAAAGTTGGACATAGCGCAAGTATTTTTGTCTCAGGAGGTTCCATTTAGCCTGTAGTTTAGGAAAAGTGCGTTCCAACCCGGAGCAACTTTTTCTCTGATCACAAATGAAATGCTCCAGGAGCAAGTCCGGTAAGGAAGCTGCTGTTGAAGTGGAAAGATGTAAGCGGTGACAGTTTTGTAAAGATGTTGTTATTGAGATGGGACTTTCTCCATCAGATGCGGACTGGGCCGGGAGCAGCCGCGATGCCATCAGCTGTTTTAGGGCCACCTCTCTGCAGCCCGTGGACCGGCCGACCAGAACAGGGACTTAAAAGTCCCTACCTGATCCATGGCCTCACTACAGAACCAGAGCACTGTGAGCTTTAAACAGTGCCCTTGTTGCACGACAATGGCACGCTGGGCGTGACGATGTCATGCCCAGATTTATGAAGATAGGATAGGTAGAAAGAAGAGGACCAGGGAAGACAAGGAATATTGAAGAAGAGAAAGGAAGTAATCTAAAGCTAAGACAGAACAGAGAGGGCAGTGTGTGAATGATAGTATTACACTGTGTGAGTGATAGTATGGTTGGCAGTGTGAGTGGTAGTATGGTGGGCAGTGTGGGAGTGATAGTACAGTGGGCCATGTGAGTGTTAGTACGATGGGCAGTGTGTGAGCAATAGTATGGTAGGCAGTGTGTGAATGATAGTATGGTGGGCAGTGTGAGTGTTAGTATGATGGGCAGTGTGTAAGTGATAGTATGGTGGGCAGTGTGTGAGTGTTAGTTTGGTGGGCAGTGTGTGAGTGACAGTATGGTGGGCAGTGTGTGAGTGATAGTATGGTGGGCAGTGTGTGAGTAAAACAAACAAATAGGAAATAGGAGGGGGAATGCACGGTGTGGAATCTGATCATCTAAAATGATAAGGTTTTAAACAATCAAATAATCACGTATCAAATGATCCATTGAAAAATAAATAAATACATAAATAAATAAATAAATAATAAAATAAATTTTAT
>WWET01003678.1:100734-119635 GCA_011038615.1 Limnodynastes dumerilii | reverse complement strand
ACCTATGACTTATAAAGGGGCATCACTACTTCTCTCTTTCTGCTACTAATTCCTCTCCCTATGCAACCAAACATCTGACCTGCCTTTCTCATTGCTTTGTTACATTGCTTAACTACCTTTAAGTCACATGAAATAATGACTCCTAGATACCTTTCCTCCTCAATAGTTTCTAATGTAGTGCCATTAATGATATATTGAGCTTTTGAATTTTTGTGCCCCAAGTGCATGTTTAGCATTTTTTGGCATTAAACTGCAGTTGCCACACTCTTAACCATTCCTCCAGTCTACCTAAATCATCCCTCATTTTGTGTACCCCTCTTGATGTGTCTACCCTGTTACATATCTTTGTGTCAACGCATATTTTTCCCTCGATACCACAGGCAATATCACCTATAAAAATATTAAATAGCACTGGTCCAAGTACAAAAACCTGGGGTAAACCAATAAATACCTAACAATCCCCAGAAGAGATTCCATTTACTACAACCCTTTGTTGTCTATCCTGTAACCGAGATGTACATCAGTACTTACGCAGAAGGGGCTGACCCTTCATTTACGATGGCCAAATACCCACCATACAGGCAGGGATAGGCATGTAAAAAAGGGGCGGTAGTTGTAAAAGTTAAGATAGGACGTGTCCAGATTTACTACCAACAGTGGGGAGTGCAGGGGACGCGCACTCCCCGCTATGGGTGCGTAACTACGGACCCTCCGCATGCACGTAAAGCATGCGCGGGTAAGGATATGGCCCATGGATACTATCATGTAGATAGCTCACATTAAAATTTTAAAAAAGGAGGTGCAAATTTAAAGTTTGAAGGAGGACTCAGAACACCCTAACACCCTAGCACAGGCCCTGTTTAGTATGAAGGGGGACTCAGAACACCCTAGCACAGGCCCTGTTTCCAGCCAAGTCAAAACTTCCCCCAGGGTAGTTGGTGATGCAGCTGAAGTTTAATTGATGTAATCTGTGCTAGTGCCATTGGTTACGTTGCCAAAAGTTAAGGTAGGGTTTGGAAAGAGTATCTTGGTCAAAATACGTACATTCAAGGGGTGTGACAAGGGGAGTGTATAGAAGGTATGCACGTGTAAATATGCTACGCGAGGAAACGTATTGCAAGCATAGTTCTGGATCTACCCCATTGTCTGACTGACACTGGCAAATCCAATTGGTGCTTAAAAAATTTAACAAAAAGGGACATAAACAGACAGAACCCTATTTTGTGTTGGGAGACCTCCTAATTCCACCACAAATGTATAATAATCAGCTATGGATGGGTGGATATAGTCCTCAGGGGAAATTTATATGGAATAGCATGTGGTGAATATTTTTGAAAATGGGGCTATACATGTACAGCTGTATGTTTGAGGCTTTTTTGTGTATGTTGTTTTTCTTTTGGGTTTTGATTAGCCATTGCCAAGTACATATTACATTGCAGCTGGTGGTAAAATATAGGCGAATGTTCTAAACAAATATCAACTCAAAGGGTCTATAAAAATGGCCAAGTGAATTTATCCAATTTCAGAACCATTTATCATCTAAGGAAAGTATTGAAGTTGTTTGTCTAAAAACTTGCTTATTTTTTTTTCTTTCATTTCTTTACCTATCCCTGTCCTCATTAAAAGGCAGAACTTAATGTGCCTCAGTAGTGCATTTTTTGGGATATATGTAGAAACATGGAAAGGTATTTTTGAAGTATATTACTGCTAAAAATAGGAGCACAGAAAATATGAGTCATATATACATGTACATTTTAGTAAAGGCTGTAATGCATGTTGAGGGATTGAAACAGGGTCATGAAGGTGCAAATTGTTATGTACATAACTGGTGGAATATTTTCTGCAGAACAATACATGTAAGTTTCTAACCCAATATTGCAACACCTCAGCCAAGATTGTGTACAACTCATCATTGCATTCGTCTGTGTGAGATTATTCTCTAGGTATGCACATTGGCAACAACTTCAAAATGCAACTAAAATACTACATGTACACAACTCTAAATATGGTCATTATTGTTTACAGATAGTTCTGTACCTCCTGTACCTTTGCCTTGCCCCTAACTTTGACTCAGTCTCTAGGGGTTGTATCCAGACTTATGCAGGGTTGCCGACTATTCCGGGAGACTCACAAAATTTGGCCAGTTCTCCCGGTATCCCGGGAGAGCTGGCAAATCTACTGCAAAACCCACCAGCTTAATGATGCGATTTGCATGGTGCCACGGGATCTCCCTCCAGAAATATATAGATCATAAAATAGTCCCAAGGGGCCTGAGAGTGCATATACATCTAACATTCCAGGAAATCCCAGAATTGGTACGAGCTTGGGACTCAACTCAGCTTTACTTAACTGTTCCTTAAGCCTAATGAAATTACTGGTAACCTATAGAGACAACCTTGTTAAGGAGTCAGTTAAAGAGATAGAGAAAATTAAAAAAGATTTATTAATATTTAAAGGTGATCCAACATTTGAAGAAATAGAGGAGAAAATAAACAAAAAGGTATATGACTATGACGGTAATGCAAAGGAAAATAAATAAATTTAAAAGAGATACCTATGACTATGCAACAGGACAGATTCATAAACCTAAATCTAATTTTAAAACCTATGGGAGAACATTAGAAAATACTAATAATGGATAGGGATACACAGAAATTAGGAAGAAATCATTTAATAACAATTTAGGGAATCCTCAACCTAATAATAAGAAGCAAAATAAAACACAAAATTAACAAGGTACACCTAGAAACATCCAAGAACCCAACCCTACCCCTGAAAGAAACGAAAGGGAAACAGCTATTGGGAACGTTCAACATATATAAAAAAAATCAAACTGAGGGGTTAAACACCAATAGAGATAGAGAGGATTTAAAATATCCTCAGGGAGGCAGAAACAAACAAACTAGTATAAGTAGTTTTTTTGGGCAAGACAGGAGAAAAGATCCCCCATTCCATTGGAATCCCTATGAATCCCTCCGGCAAAGCACTCCAAAACGCCATCTAGAGGATCTAAAGAAGGAAGAAAGTGCTCCACTATGAAAAATAAGAACTTAAATGATTTTAAAAAGATTTGTTTAGTATGATACTGGACCCCAACATAACCCAATAATTTAAATAAATGGGAAAGAATTGCCTTGGAAGGTTTACTGAGAGATGATTCACTAGTAATAAGATCAGCGGATAAGGGGGGTAGTGTAGTAGTAATAAATAGCTCCGACTATAAAAATGAGGCTCTTAAACAACTAACCGACAAAACTTTTTATACAATATTGAATAAAGACCCAACTGCAGAGTATAAGAGAGATTTGTGGGCTCTTCTGGATGCAGCATTGGAGGGGGGAGTGATATCTAAGGAGATTTTTGAATTTTTGTTAATAAAATTTTCCTGTCACCCCTATTTTTTATCACATCCCAAAAATTCTCAAATCCCTTCTTCACCTGCCTGGACACCCAATAATATCTGGGATACAGTCACTGACCACCAATCTTTCAGCGTTTATTGATTCAAAACTTCAGAAATATGTTACATCATTAAATTCACAACTTAGGGACACTATGCACGTACTTAATTTGGTAGATAATTTAAATTGGACACATAAATATGCATTCCTTACATTGGACGTCCAGGCTTTGTACACTAACATTCCACATCAGGGTGGGGTGGAGGCTGTAAAATACATTTTAGATAAAGATTCTGATATGTCCATTAATGAAAAATCTTTCATTTTGGATTCTATTTATTTTATTTTAACACATAATTATTTTTTGTTTGATCACACATACTACTTGCAGGTCCTCGGTACTGTGATGGGCACTAGGTTCGCCACCAGCACCCCAATTTATATATGGGCTTCTTCGAGGAGAGGCACATTTTGGGGAGAAAATAGGGGGTGAACCTGGTGCCCTATAAACGTTTTATCGATGACCTGCTGTAGTATGGGAGGGTGACTATTCTTCACTTTCATTTGTGGGGGAATTAAATCACAACGCTTTTAATTTAAAATTCACCTTCACCTATAACCCACATACTATTAATTTTCTTATTATCACTCTCTCCTCCAATGATAGCCGTATCACTAGTTCTAACTACTCTAAACCTACTGATGCGTGCTACTATTTGCATTTCAGAAGTAGTCACCATAGACCTTGGGTTAATCATATACCAATTCACAAGATTACGACGTAATTTTAAAGATGAGAAGGATTTCCATATTCAAATGGAAAAAATGTTGGAAAACTTCATTAGTCGGGGCTATCCAAATGACCTACTAGAAGAGGCCAAGAGAAAAGCTTCTAAACTGGAAAGGAAAAACCTTTTAATACCCAAAATTAGAAAATCAGACAATTTAGAGAGAATTGATTTTAATACTTCTTTCATTACAAAGTACAATAATAAATCCCAAAAAATCAAACAAATCATTAATAAAACTTCAATTTTTTAAAACAGGATGAATTGGTAGCACCATTGATAGAAGATAAACCCAGGATAATCTTTAAAAAGAGTAAAAACCTAAAGGAGATCTTAGCTCCAAGCCAGGTTATATTCCCCCAGGAAGGGAAAGCTGGTGGGTACAATAAGAGGGACACCACTGTGGGATGCTTCAGATGCAGTAAAAATATTTGTTTAACTTGTAAAACTATCACCCACGATGTAAAGCAAATACAATCATTTTCAAATAAAAAATATTTTCCAATAAAATCATACATTGACTGTGAGTCAACTTATATCATATATGTTTTGCAATGCCCATGTGGGTCGTACTATTCGCACTTGTTATCTGTATGTGGATTGGAGACAATATTATCAACTATGAGGGGGGGTGACAGGTACAGTAGGCTATGCAACGCGAGACCTACTGGATATTCACTCTCCAAACACTCCATCCAGATGGTTTTAACGATGCAATAGAATTCAGATATACTGGCTATTAACACCAAAATTCAGGAGTACTTGTACTTAAGAAAAATATGGGAATCCCTTAACCTGAACTCTTTTGCGTCGTGGAACCCAAAATTGTCCTTATCAGCATTTCCTACCTAATAAGGGGGGATTTATGTCAATGGAAGCATTATACTGAGATATTGACCCTTAATAATTCCCCACCATGGTCTGACATAGATGACCTACCGGTATCATGTTGAACCATGGTTGGGTCAAAACAACTGGGTAATATTTCAGAATTGTACTATCAATAAATATATAAATAAAACGTTTTAATTATATAAACTCTCTACTAATATATTATTGGTCTGATTTCTAATATTTAATTATTAATATTGGATTGATTAAATGTCCACATACCCTTTAGATTGTTAACATTCATCTTAAAAGTGTTATATTATTTTAATGAATTGATACATATATATATATGATGAATAGATGAATAAATAAATCTATTAAATTCATCTCCATACTACATTATTTTGTTGATTATTATTATAATTTTTTTTATAATACTAATGTCTTTGTCACTGGTATCGTGACCATTGTTCCCATATTAATACATATCTCTTTGAGATCCATTTAAAAATCTGGATATATTTATGTATATCTACGTTTTTGTGCTGGTCAAACA
Source organism: Limnodynastes dumerilii (assembly GCA_011038615.1). Classification (NCBI taxonomy): domain Eukaryota; kingdom Metazoa; phylum Chordata; class Amphibia; order Anura; family Limnodynastidae; genus Limnodynastes; species Limnodynastes dumerilii. The sequence goes on along the minus strand of WWET01003678.1, from coordinate 114,059 downwards.
TATTGACAGCATTTTATATAATGCATCTAACTATTGGTGACTATAATCAATAATTATCATTAATAGATATGGTTTTATTATGGCAAATTACAGTATATACCTAATATAGCTTTTGAGTTTTGAAATTATTCATTATCCCAATATAATGTATGAAAAGGATTAATTATAACCATATAAGTAGATTTCATGCATAAATATGTATTCCCATTTTATTCTATATTGTTTTATTTTATTTTTTATTTTTTGTATTATTTTTCATTCTGATTAATCTAGGTTATTCATAACACCTTTCGATATAATTATCTAATCATGAATATATACTTTGATTAATTTATATTCATATGTAATGATAATGCGTTGTTGAATAATATACATTGTGAACACATACATATTTTATCTGCTTTATATTTATTTTTTATGATTATTTATATTTGAGTTTATTTACACAAATAATGTATCTTAAACAAAGAAAGAATTAATTCTTTAAATAATTTGTGAGAACGGCAAGCAAATAGTAATGTTTTTCAGTAACTTTTACCTTTAAGAACTGAGTCTGACTAATTAATTAACTATTCATCCATCTGGAAGTTTGGCTTTTTATGGAACCTAGGAGAGTGCTTAACCATTCGCTTTGAAAAAGTCTGGAGTAACCAGACGAAACGCGTCAGTGGTGTCAGCTGGATTTAAAGTACTGCAAGACTGTCTAACCAAGAATTGTATATCTAATAAGTAGAGAGATAACAATCGGAGACCCTTGTATTGACTGGAAATGCAATAGCGGCTGCAAGCCGGAGCAGCTGAACCTCCAGAGACGGGAAAACCCTCAAACAGGGATTGTGCAATAAACAGAGGCAAGAGAAAGCCTCTTTACCAGCCCGCATTCCACTGAGGCACCGAGGAATGGAGACACACATAAGTGTGGGAGTCTATACCCCACTATCCCAGCCAGACTACCCTGTCTGATCAGCCAGGCAAGTCCCGTGGAAATTTGGACAAACATCCCAGCTGGATAAAAGAACTATTTCAACATCAGGGTAAGACTCATAAATATTGTATTAGTACACCTCAATAATATGAGGTAACAAACTGTGGAACTAAATGAAAACGGCTTTTTAATTGCAATTATAAATTGCATATAAAGGTGGATTTTCCAGACCCAGGGGTATATATATACACGGATCGCAGTACATTTAATATATCTAATTAATTGACTTTTAAAATATCCAAGTCTGGTCTCCAGTGATATATATCACTAAAATATATAAGCACACTTATATTATTGTTTTATATGTACGTATTTTATTGGTTGTTACAGGTGTATGTTTTTTGATTAAATTTGAAATATTTTATTATTGATTTTGGTGCCGTTCTCTAATGAATTATCTAAGTCAACTATAGATACTGTGAAAGACTTAAATAATTTGATCTTTAGAAGCGCTGTTTTTTCTGGTCTTTATTGTTTTATACCCCTTAGGTGTTTTTTTGAGGAATAGGGGTGCATTCCTCACAAACAGCAGCTACCTTTATAAAAAAAACGATTTGTATCGGTACTGCACTACTTAATTATGCAGTAGTTAGCGCCATCCTTTGTTTTTCTCCTTCATTTTTACAAGGGAGATAAAGCTCTGTATACACAAGGTCATGAGAAAAAACAATGATGACTTTCCCGTTTCTGTAGACTCTGTTCTACACAACAGACATGCTAAGAGAGGGCTCACCTAGACAGGTGACTGACACATTCAAAAAGTCTCTTGTTCTAATCTTTAGGATTAATAGCAGCTGCACCCCTGCAATGCATTAGCTTCCCACTGGCACCACACAGACCCCTGTCATTTACACAGTGCTATTCATAAGGGCACACCTTCCACCTTTCTATATAGCATCTGAAATCTCTTCTAATGGATGCATAGCACTGCTGAGTTTGTTTTCATGATGTTATGATACTTATTTTGATGATGTAACAAGGTAACAATAACTAATGACCTGCTGCTTCATTTTTCCGAGAACTAGTAAACACCATTCACATATAGACATTAGTAGTAGTAGTGATATGGGAGGGAAGGAGAGGGCACTTATTTTTATTCTAGTTTTATGTTTATACATAATCTGGCAGTACACATCATTATAGATGATCCCCTTTCTTACACAGAGCTGCCATGCCACAGAAAGTAACAAGGGTTTTGTGCTGCCTAGTACAATAAGCTGGATGTCTTCTCCTCTCACAACTTTAATGATCAGCCCAATTAGACATTACTGTTGTGTATTCTGTCATTTATGTTGCCCTTTGTTGATGTTGATAACAGAACAACATTTCTTTAGACAATACATTTTAATTGATGTTTTGCTTAGATTGCATTTGTTTTGGAATACAACAGTTGGACAGAATTTTCATTAAATTATATTTACATATAATTTTCAAAATTACGGTACATTATATCATAAATACATGGAATGACAAAACCTATCTATCTGAGTTGTACTTCTCTGTATGGTTTGTCATCATTCTGTTTCAACTTGTTTAAAGTTTTTATACTGTGTAATCTGTATGGTCCTGCAGACCTTTTGTGCCCATATAAATATACATTATTAACAATGGGCCGAATCCAGACTGGACACTTGCATGTGTTCCTAACTGGGGACCGGATTCACAGATTTGATTTTGCTATTTCTTTGCTTGTGTATTTTTAGGAGCGGATTAACTGCGCATGCGTAGTAAGTTTTTAAATTACGTAGTACATACACGTAGTCCATTAGGTACGGATTTATGAATTGCACTTAGTGACATACGTGCTGAGGGGTGTGGTTGTCTTCCATACGTGCGAAGTTACGTGAAAGTGGGCGGGGGAAGGCATTTAAATAGGCTTTTGAGGGCGTGGTTAGTAAAGTACGTTTGTACCTAAGCAACTTACGCATGTAAGTACACACATAGAGTTAAGGTTGCCCTATGGAAGCTTAAGTCACTGAAAACCTGTACGTGCAAGGGGGAGTGTCATGGGTGTGCCTTGCTACGTGCCTGCATATGTTTGCGTACTTTATAAATGCGCCTCTGTGGATCCGGCCCAGGGTTTATAAATTGTACAGTAACAGCTAGATTAAGCCCCTAAGTGCAATACTTATTTATGCACAGGACCCATTTTCCGTAGGGCAGGTTCATAAATATTAGGATATAGTCCTGCTATCAAAAGTCCTATAAGTAAAAAAATAAATGTGGTTAAGAAGGCAATCTTTATTGTCAGCAGCCTGTTAGATCCCCAAAAAAGGAGTAAAACCTGCACTCTACACTAATTAATATACTATAAATAATAAATTGGCGATCCGCCATAGGAACTCTGCTGATGCTGCAGACGGAGCTCTAGGAGCGGAATTAATGTTATCAGTCAGTCTGAAACAGTGGCGGAGCTATATTTTTGGGACCTTGTAGCTTGAACTGTTATGGGGGACCCTTTGCAACCAGCAACAATAGGGCAACATCTATCAAGGGCCAAAGGACCAAATGGTGTACGTGGTGGTGTGGTAGAGCTCTCTCGCACCAGCAACAAGGTCTGGGTAATTGCTGTTATCGGGCCATATTGAAAGATCCGTCGGCGATCGGGCAGCAAATATACGCAACTAAATGACAGGTCGGAGCAGGTTACTCCCACCAGAAAAAACAGTCACTCCCCTCGCAACCGCCCAATTCACAAGTCCGTCCCTTAGCCATTTCTGACCTTAACTTCAACGTAGATGGCGTATCACTATTACTACATGCGCAGTTGATGCAAAATCGATCCGATCCTAAAAATACGCACGGAACTTTCGTTAAAACCGGATCTCTGAATACGGCCCATCTTCTTCAATGCACACAGTGACACTTTCAGCATCTCTCTATTCTGCAGCTCACTGGATCATAAGAGCTATCCTCTAGTTAGAGCTGTAGATGTTACAGCTGATATTACCTGTTATATATGCTCTGTGGGCCTGATTCAGAGATCCGCTGCCGATAGGATCTCAAATATACGTATCTAAGTGGCAGGTCGGAGCAGGTTACAACCCACTGAATAAGCAGTCACTCCCCTTGCAAACAGTGGCAGATCTCAAAGTTAGACCACCATTGACTAACCCTAACTCTGTCATTTGAGATCTTAAGTGAATTAGTTGCGTTTATTTAAGATCCTAAGTGTCTGCTTGCGCCCACTTTCCCTCATTTCAATGCCTCCCCCCACCCATATTTATGCAAATCCTTTGGGTCCTATATTTACGCAGCACTTTGGATCTTAAGTGCTTGCGATCGATTCACAGGTCCGCGCTTACCGAATTTAGGATCCTAACCTCTACGTAGATTGCGTCGCATTATTACTGCGCATGCGCAATGATGTGAATTTCTTAAGATCCTAAATATACGCATCTAAATACCGATAATATCGTATCTCTGAATCAGGCCCTGTATCTCAGATTAATTAAAAACAATAACTGAAAGGCATGTGCTGTGTTTATTCATCATTGTGTGTGTGGGTATGTTGTCAGATCAGGATTCCTCAATGGAAATAAGGATATTTAGGAGGAATGATTGCATGGAACATGAGTATATGTAGAATATAGGAGCTTTTTCCACCACAGTAAAGAGCAATTATCCTTTTCTGTTCATTTTTATTCTCTTTAAGCAATCTAGCTGCATCTGGATCTACAAGTAGAAGCATTCACTGATATATGTTATATAATATTAAGGGTCTGATTCACAGTTAAGAAGGAGACAAAAGGAACGGATTTACAATTATACACACTAATATGCATTATATGCATTATTGCAAGACAACTCCCTTAACACACCCTTTTGGTTGTTCTTAAATGACTTAAGAAGACCATAGGCAGCCTTATCTTTCTGAGCATATGTCTCTCTTATGTTCTTATATATTAGCAAACCGCACCCTGTCTGCCCTATTTAAATGCCTCTTCCCCCACCCACTTTTCTTAACTTCCTTCTTAAATTGACCTGGCATGCCCCTTCGTATTTATCTCATTAAGAGTGGGGTTGTAAATCATTTAATGGATAACCGTTCATAAATCTTGTATAGATTGTGTAAATAGAGGTAGTACGCATACACAGTTTAACCGTTATTAAAAAACTAGTCTAAAGCCCATTATAAACATTTGTTTCTCTCCAGCATCCCAGTATTCCTCATCATATGTCTTCATACCCCCAGTATCCCCTATCATGTATTTTAAGCACCCCAGTATTCCCATCATGTGTCTCCAGCCCCCCCAGTATCCCCCATCATGTGTCTCCAGCCCCCCGTATAACATCGTGTCTCTTCAGCACCCCAGTATTTCCCTGTATTTCCTATTCATGTCATTCCAGTTCTTAGTATTCCCCACATGTCATTCCAGCTCCCAGTATTCACCATTATGTTTCTCCAGTATTTCCTATTATGTCTCTCCAGCCCCCCAGTATTCCCATCATGTGCCTCCAGCAACCCCAGTGTCCCCCATCATGTGTCTTCATACCCCCAGTATCCCCTATCATGTCTTTTAAGCACCCCAGTATTCCCATCATGTGTCTCCAGCCCCCCCAGTATCCCCCATCATGTGTCTCCAGCCCCCCGCCCGTATCCCCCACCATGTGTCTTCACCCCCCCCAGTATAACATCATGTCTCTTTAGCACCCCAGTATTCCCATCATGTGCCTCCAGCAACCCCAGTGTCCCCCATCATGTGTCTTCTTACCCGCAGTATCCCCCATCATGTGTCTATAGCCTCCCAATATTCTTCATTATGTGTTTTCAGAGCTCATTGCCTCTCATTACTTTCCAGTCCCTCTGGTGCGGCGACAGTCTCCTATGGGAGCCGCCATCTCTCCTGCGGCACGTCCCAGCTGTTCCCTAGAAGCTGGGATCGGAACCAATCAGAAGAGCGTGTGTCACCCTCTCCCTTACAGTGACTCCTGACCGGTGGTGAAGTGGGTAAATCACAACGGTGCCTTGGGAGAGGAGCGAGGAAAGCCTGAACGGGGGGAGCAGGAAAAGGAGCTCACGGTGAGGTATAGTGAAGGGAGCGAGGGAGGCAGTGTGGCCCCTGGGCAGAAGTTATTCTGCTGCCAGCCCATGCGCATGCGCAGTAGCGGCACAATGGCGTGAATGCTACTGCGCATGCTTATAATGGTCTGAGTCAGGGCAAGGGTTGAGGACAGTTAGTTAGGTGCAGGGCTCAGGTGGTGGCAGGGATTTTGGGCAATTAGTGGGGGAAGGGTCTCAGTGAGGGTTGGGCTTGGGGGCAGTTAGTGGGGTGTAGGGCTTGAATGGAGGTAGGAGTTCAGGCAGTTAGTAGGGTGCAGAGTTTGGGTGGGGGGAAGGGTTGGGGGGAAGTTAGTGGGGTGCAGGTTTTGGGGACAGTTAGTGGGTGCAAGATCTGAGTGAGAGCAAGGGTTGGGGGCTGAGTTTGAGTGAGAATGGGGATTGGGACAGTTAGTGCCCTGGGTGCAGGGTTCAGGTGGGGGCAGTGGTTGGGTGGCAATTAGTGGGGTGCAGAGCTTGGATGGCATCAGGAATTGGGTGCAGTGTTTGAGTGAGGGCAGGGGTTGGGGGTAGTTGGGGGTAGTTAGTGGTGTGCAGGGTTTAGGGGAGGTTAGAGGGGTGCAGGGTCTGAGTGATGCAGAAATGCGGAAACTTGGGGGGGGACAAACATTTTAGGTGGTGAGTCATAATGGTGCCTGGGGAAAGCACAGGGGAGAGTCTGAACAGGGGAGCGAGAAGAGGAGGGCATGGTGAGTCACAGCAGTGCTTGGGGAGAGGAGTGGGGGAGAACATGAAAGGGGGAGCAGGAAGAGGAGGGCATGGTGAGTCACAGCGGTGCCTGAGGACAGGAGCAGGGGAGAGCCTGAACAGAGGAGTGGGAAGAGGAGGACATGGTGAGTCACAGTGGTGCCTGGGGAGAGGAGAGGGGAAGAGCCTGAACGGGGGGGCGGGAAGAGGAAGCTATGGTGAGGTACAGCGAAGGGAGAGAAGGAGGCAGTGGGGTGCCTGGGCAGCAGCTATTCTACTTCCAACCTATACGCATGCGCAGTAGTGACACAACGGCATGAACACCAATGCACATGCGTATATAGGTGAGGAGCAGAATGCCTTTTATATATATACTTGTCTAAAACCTATCATAAAGACAGGAAAAATATTGCCCACTCATTTCTCCCCCTCCCAGCATACCCAGCATGTCTCCAGCTCCAACCCCAGTATCCCCATCATGTCACCAGCCCCCCCCCAGTATCCCCATCATGGGTCTCTAGTCTCCCCCACAGTATTCTCATCATGTGCCTCCAGTCCCCCCAGTGCTCCCATCCTGTGCCACCAGCCCGTTCCCCCAGTACTCTCATCATGTGCCACCAGCCCCTCCCCCAATACTCCCATCAAATGCCACCAGACCCCCCAAATACTCCCATCTTATGCCACCAGCGACCCCACTCAGTACTCCCATCATGGAGAGTCAGCAACCCTGAAGTAGATAGAGAGTGCAGAGAGCATAGGGGAGAAAGAGTGCAGAGAGCACAGGGGCCTCTGCTCCCAACCGTCCCCACGCTCTCTCGGTCCTCACTGTGCCGCCAGCGTATGTGCGCAAGCTGCTGGGCGGTCACAGTGACGTTCTCTTCCTTCCGCGCAGAGAGGACTGCTGACTGCTATCCAGCAGCTGCCATCCCTGCGCGGAGTCTCAGTGCCGAGCCCGACGTCGAGCAGAGCCAGCGGTAAGTAAAATCAGATATTGGTCTGGCTCCTAGATTTTTGGCCTGGCCCCTAGATTTTCTCCAGCTCCCCCTCATGTCCCCATCATGTCTCCAGCCCCCCCATATCCTTATCATGTCTCCAGCTCCCCCCTGTATCCCCATCATGTCTACAGGTCCCCCAGTATCCCCCATCATGTGTTCCAGCCCCCCGGCATTCACAGATGGCGGTGGTGAGTCCCTCCTCTGCTACCAAGCAACAGCCCTGTTGCTTGGTAGCAGAGGAGACACCCCCTGCCACCATCTCCACCTTACCTCTGCATTCTAAAAGTGCCATCTTGAATGTGGCAGGAACTTCCTGAATGCGGTAGTAGTTGCAGAATGTTGGGCCCTCATCCGCTGCCGCCATCTCCACATTTTAAAACTTACTTCCTCATTCAGGAAGTTCCTGCTACATTCAAGATGGCGGCGGGGTTCCTAAGAAAGGACCCGGCCGCCTTCTTGAATGTGGCAACAACTTCAGTGCAGGCAGGAGGATAGGGCAGGTGGTGGCAGGCAGCAAGTTCCGATACTGGGATCCTCCTGCCGCCGCTAAAGGTAAGTGGAAGGGGGGGGGGTCTTTTTGTGTGTGTATGTGTGTTTTTTTTTTAGTTTTTTTCTCCCCTCACCGTTGGGCATGCGCAGTAGCATCCACGTATGACGGTGCGGAGCAGAATGGCTTATATATATATAGATATATAGATATGCATGGAAATAGCAACAGCTTCTTTACTGTGAATCAGGTCCTGAATTTTCTTCATTGTGACAGATTTAGCACTTTTTCTTCCTAAAGAAAATGATTGTTTCAATATTTATAAATACTGACAGGTGATGACTATCAGGTGCCTTTACAATTAGATATTGTGTTTTAAAATAGTAACGTTATTGACACATATATCAAATGTTAAATTAAGGCATCTTAATAGTGATGTGATTTTGATGTTTGATTATGACTTTGATGATATCCTATAACGGACGCACTAGTAGAGATTAGAATCTGTTGACATAAAATAATAACTTTAAAAGGCAGCATTGATACATTTGTTTGCAATAAATGACTTTGCAGCCTGGGACCTTAGAATGCCTACTGGGGAACTGAAAACTGTGATAATTGTTTCTCAATATTTTGCCTCTGAAAAGTACCATACAGTAAAAGTATTATGAAAAAATATTGTATCGGTTATAGAAGGTGCAAACTTTATTATAATTCGTTAATGTGTATTTAAACAAGAGGCTGTTTGTCCAAAAATAATAGATTTGCATTTGTGAGTGATAACAATTCTGTGGACTTGCTTTTATGAGAAGGAATATGTCCTATTAAATTGATTTACTGGTATAGATGTAAAATGTCTTGAACATTGTGAGAACTCATTACATACAAATGAAGTTAGAAATGTCTCTAACATTGTCTCTCTGATGTTTATTTCATTTGAGCGATTTGTTCTTTCAATAAGCAATTTCATTTTTATAGATTACCTCATAGGAACAATAAATGTGGCAGAAAATAGACATAATGCAGATACTGTTGGTAAGAGAGTTTATTTCAAGAAAACTTCCCCATTTCCATTATTTTCAGGGGAAAATCAACAGGATGGGCATCAATCTCACGATGAATTGTCCTGGATGACAGCATTATACTGATTCCCAAGAACTACTGGGACATTGGAGGAATTAGGGTATGATATAGATATGGGTATGGATATATATTTATATATATTACGCTAACTCCATATTTATAGAATACCAATATTTACAGGATTAAGATAATTACCTACATAGTCAGTGCTGCCTCCTCTCTCTCTCTACATTGGCAGCTGTTACTGGCACCTGGCTGTTGCATGGTAACCAGGACACCACTCTCCTGATTGGACAGGCAGCCCATAGCTTTATGCTAGTTATAACATTACCTGCACTTGGTTTCTCTGCTAGGTTGCCCTAGCCTCTCCTTTTCCTGGTACTCTCCTGCTCCTGCCTTCCTCTATTCCTACCCTTGGTGCTCCTGGTCTTTCCTTGCTTGTCCTTGCCTACGCTGTTCATACTGTGTTATTACCATCTGCACTTTTGCTATATACACTATGCTATTACCATCTGCACTATTGGCTATATCTTGTGCTATTACAGTCGGCACTATTGCCTATATCTTGTGCTATTACCATAGTAATCCCTTCTCTGTACAACTTTCATCTCTACTATGTGTGTATTCCATTATATACCTTATTTGTGGTTCTGCCTACTGCACTAGGGAACGGGCTCCTATTCTGTACCCAAATCCCTTACTTCCAGATATAATATAGTGTCTGTAGCATTGCCAACTATATTTTACCTGCCAGCTGTGCTCTGCCATAGTCAACTCCGAACCTATTGCGGTACTGGATGCTGCCTACTCAGGGCTACAACCTTCTGAGTGCCAGCCACACAAACCTGTCCTCACCATGAGAGTCTCCAGTGAAGACCATACCCCAGTTAGACTCACGTCCAGGGAAGTAGTATTCTGGTATTTTAACAGATCATATCAAGGTTGCAGATAGCCTTCTCACTCACTGAGTGCTGAACAGGGCAGTGTTTTCTGACAATTATGTCCAGGCTAGAGATGAAAACGTAGAGGTGTGTGAGAAAGGCACTGAAAAGCGTAGCATATAAAGTATGCTCTTAAGTCCCCAAACAAGTGAAAAAACTGAGTAATAGAATATAACAGTCCTATATCTTCAAATTAATCCTAGTTCCAATGTGTAAATGATGACAATGGGGTAGATTTAGAACTACGTTTGCCGTACGTTTATTCGCGTAGCGTATTTTCGTCTGCGTATATTCTATACACTCCCCTAGTAACACCCATTGAACGTACGTATTTTGTCAAAATACGCTTTGCAAACCCTATCTTAAATTTTGTTAACCGCAACGCAATGATCCGCTCACGTACGTATGGGCAACATGTATTTACGCAGCTAAGAACTCCCATACTGTACACTTTAAATACAAACCCCCGCCTACTTAACGTATTTCAGACGTAGTTTGGACTCACGTAAAATTGGCACGCCCACACGTAAGTATTTATGTGACACATACGTGAATGGCCCATACGTTCACAATTACGCTACGCTATTGAGCGTATTTTCTATGGTGCGCATGCGCAGTACTTACAAAAAGGTAAGTGAGCGCTAATTGGATGTGAATTGCCTATTTTGCATTATCACAATCCCCACTCACTGCCAGCATTTTAAAAGCAGCGCTTTTGGACGGCACTTTTACAAACCGCCGGATAGTAAATAAAGGTATTTAAAATTACAGTTTAAAAAAAAAATGCAATGAGGTTTTTTTGTTGGTTTCAGCTTTAGTATATCCGGTGCCAAAAGACACTACAAAACTACCCATGAGTGGGAACGCCTATACCAATCATTCTTTTTGCAGGAAGGTGTCAAAGGTGCCCTGCTACACCCCAGTGGCCCAGATCCTCAGTTCCATACGACTGTGAAATTACGTACAGCACGTATGTTATTTCACAGCTTATTTGTTATTTCACACTGTCATATGGGTCGGCGTACGACATGGCTTATGGGAGAGGGGCTGTCCGTCAAGGTGGAGATACAGATGTAAATGAGGGGATGGGGGCGGGGGATGTCACATTACGATCAGGTATGCGGCTGTTATTATCTTATTATCCACTGAGGTAAAATGAAAAAAAAAAAATGTAAGAGTTAGCGAAGCAGAATAAATGTTAAAAAAGAAAAATCCAAACCAGCAAGTCATATGAACATATGTAGAAATGCTAATATCCCATCCAGCCTTATAACATGTGTCCATATATCAATTAATAGTTCTGTTAGCCATCCTAAATCAGGCACTGTCATACTTGCCACTATGGGTTACAAGACATTTAAAAAGTCCATTATAATAGAATGCAGTTCAGCATATGCTGGTGCATTGACCTCCCCTGATAATGGTGTCTGTTTGACATTGAAACAGCTGTGAGGAGATTTATATGGGCCAGGTTATAATTGACTTTTGAAACAAATATACTAAAATGAGCATTGTGTTTTCATGTCAATCAAGAACACTGCTTTAAGTCAATGAAGGAAGCTCTTTTCTGAGATTTCTACCCTGGCTACAGACAAATATTTACAATATGCATAGAAAACAGTGTCAACTAATACACACTGTGCCTAGAAATGTTTCTCAGGTTGCTTTACACAACACACATATGACAGCAAAGATTGTTCCTCTTGGGGCTATGTGACTGTCACAGGCACTCTAAATGCCAACAGCAAGCATCAGACTTAAATAATCCCTGTGGGACTGACCCCATATAAACAGATTTGTACGTAAGCGTATAGTTATTCTGCAGTATATGTAATGAAGAAATCCTTTTACATCACAATAAGCTATAATTGACCAATGTGTCACAATCTTCTCAAATGCGACAAGGGTAGCTTGAAATTAATATTGAAAACGTTGTTTGTGAATATAAGAAACAAATCACAATGGACCGGATTAAGAGTAAAAAATACCTAAATATAAGCACATAAAAAATCCGCAATACCGATTCAGCGATTAACCAATCCCCCTGTGTCAGGAGTGCAATGTAAGGACGTAAGTCTTTCCTGCGTATAATTAGACACCTGTGGACTTTATTAGCTGTGAATAAGTCATGCATAAAGATGCTTAACATTGCTTACACACTGATTGGGCTTTGGAAAACTCATACTCATAACATATGTAAACAAAAGTAACCATTAAAAATACAACTTGAAATAACAATAATCATGACATACTTTACAATACACATAAACACACACTGCATGAATTTAGAAATAAAATGTTCCACTAATATAGAGACTTACATAAAACATTTTAAAAATAAGCATTTAAAAATAAACACAAAGGGCCTGATCCAGACCTACGTCGATGCGCTCTGCTTACTAAAGCACATCGTATCGGCGTTCATTTTGACGGACACTCCTCCTGTGCGGGCGTATGGCCCCTTCCTTACGCCGGCTGAAGGCTACCCTAACCGGCGGCATAAGGAAGGGGCAGGGGCTGGCTGGCAAACTTTAGCCTGGGGGGCAAGCCCACAGCAGCGGCCCATGAGTTAATGGATTGTCCTTAGGGTAAACAATATTTCTAGTCTCCATTATACAATTCCCACTTTATCTTAAAACCGGCACACAATACAGACTATATATATATAATTTTTTTTTTATTTATGTATTTCCAGGCTCCCAGTATTCCCCATCATGTCTCCCCAGCTTCCAGTATTCACTATTATGTCTCCCCTGCTCACAGTATTCCCCATCATGTCTCTCCTACCCCACCCAGTAGCCCCCATCATGTCTCCCCAGCTCCCAGTGCCCCATCATGTCTCCCCTGCTCCCAGTAGCACCCATCATGTCTCTCCAGCCCCCCCAGTATCCCCCATCATGTCTCCAACCCCCCAGTATCCCCCATGTCTCTTCAAGCCCCCAGTTTCTCCCATCATGCGTCTCCAGCCCCCAGTATCCCCAATCATGTCTCCAGTCCCTCGGTATCCCCCATCAAGTCTTCAGCCCACCAGTATCCCCATCATGTATCTCCAGCCTCCCCAGTATCCACCATCATGTCACCAGCC